>CM061533.1:110604452-110778939 GCA_030545055.2 Neoaliturus tenellus
GAACTTTCCAGAAACGTCAGTGGAAAATTCCAAACGGATGTGCTTTGTTACATGTGGGTCGCCTAAAACGCAGGTGGAGCCTTGTACCTCTCAATTTGCATTAGATAGCATCAAATTACATCCGCTGACAAGTACATCCGCGGCTTTCCCCATCGTGTGGCAGCATAATTATCGTCGATTGTTATCCACCCTCTTCCGCCGCTTAATTATAGTTCCAACGGAAATAGGCCGCCGAAACACGCAACTTGTTTTTAACATACAATAGACTATTGTTTGGAAATGCATTACTTATGCTCATAACCCTTGGCCTGGTCGGTACTTCTTACACGCTACACCCAAGACGTTGTGACGTCGGGGGGGGGGGGGCTTCCGGCTTCCGGTCCGGTCGGGGGGGGGGGGGGTCATGCATGAGTAACCATCCGCATGTATATAAACGACGGTAAGCTCGCGCGCCTCCCATATAGGGAGCTGACACCCCAGCGGTAAACAACCAATCCGTGAGTTCATACCACATAGTACTATAACACACGATTTATTTTAACATTTTAATTATTTTTACACTATTTCTTAACACTACACCAGTTATTTTATAGATCTCAATTTTATTTTTGTGTCGAGTTTCCATTTTTTTTTTTTTTTTTTTTTTTTTTTTTTTTAACTAAATATGCTAATTAACATCGTGTGCAGGAAACTCACACTGATTAATTGCAGGTTCCATTCTTACACACCTGTTTCCTCCTTAATATGCAAATAACTCTCTTACTTTAACAACACTTAAACTCTAACCGCTACTTCTCGGTCATATTAATATAATTAGTGCTACACTACGGGATTTACCTGTGGAATAGTGCATGCTATGTTTCCTGCACGTCTGCAGGTAATACACCTTACAATCATATACTTATTGCTACATTACACAAGACATTTCTTGCACACCTGCAGGTAATACACTTGCTGGCCGTCTACTATTATAATTATTGCTACAGTATGAGAGACATTTCTTGCACACCCGCAGCTTATACACTTTACAACCGTTTAATATTAACATTATTGCTATACTACAATAGTTACCTGTTCAATCACAGTTGTGGTCCCCCACTTGATTATCTACAGAGCAATACTTGCAATCCTACAACTGAATAATTAATTAATTAACTTCCGCTATTACCGATACTTTTCTTAAACTATCTGTCTCTTCCTCTGAATCTTGTGACCGTAGCCGCAGCCGACTGACAAATAACCGAGCTATCCCAAAGCTCGCTCTTTTATGCGGTTTTCTCGGGGAGGGGGTTGGAGGGGAGTCGCACGTGACTCATCGATCGCATAAAAAGAGGGGTTGCTGCCGCGCGCGTGCCATTTCGGTGGCGGAATCGGTCGGGTGAGGTACTATCCGTAAGTCTCTAGCGCTTTTATAACTAACGCTTGTTTCTCTAAAATGTGTTTGCACTTAATATGCTAATTAGTCTCTATATTTATGCACGGGACATTTCCTGCACACCTGCAGGTGATACACCTTACAACGGTCTACTATTATACTTGTTGCTACAAAACAAGATTTACCTGTCCAATTGGCAATTGTGATCCCACTTAGTCGTGCACGGGATATTTCTTGCACATTAGCAGGTCATACACTTTACAACCGTCTAATATTATAGTTATTGCTACAGTACAAGATTTACATGTACAATTGACAATTGTATTCCTACTTATTCGTGCACGGAACATTACTTTCAATCCTGCACCTGAATAATTAATTAACTTCTGCGGCTACCGATACTTTTCTTCGCCTATATGTTTCCCCCTGCTACAATCTTTCGCGGCGCCGCCCGACAAATAACTGAGCTCTCCGAAGTTCTGTTCTTTTATGTCATCCTCTCAGGGGGAGGGGAAGGGGGGGGGGTTGGGAGGGGCCACACAACCCCTATAAAACGGGCATCGGTACCGCGCGCGCGTCATTATAGTGGCGATAGGGCAACAGTGAACAACTATCCGCAAGTCTCTAACACCTAGTCTAACACTTTTTTTTTACTTACGCTTTTTTACTCTAACATATGTTTGCACTTATTATGCTAATTAGTCTCTATATATTCAGGCACACTCGCGGGCGCCGGTCATATACTCGCCGATTGTCGGAGAGTACACATCTCCCCTTCGTGTATTATCATGACTTCGCATTCTTTACAACTAAAACTTTTACGCACAAAACATATTTTACAGAAACAATCTAACTTCACAGTTTCTAAACCGCGTACTACATTGGCTAAGCTTAAGAAATACTACAGTTTTCACCCGTTGTACTTTGCAAAACCTAGCCTGTGCAACACTGCATACTGTACTGATACTGTTTTGCACGCTGTCTTAACTGACATGCTGCAGTATCAACATTTCAATCTTGTTACTCCTATTGACGACGCTATCCAATTATTCGTATTCACTATATTACCAGGTTTATATGATCGTTCTTCCTTGGACACATGTCTCATTCTACTGTATCGACTCGCACTGTAAACACCTAGGAGCTCTCCTATCTTGCAACTATTATTTTAATTTAATTTTAAGAATAAACGAAAACCTCCCGCGGCCCGGCGCCGCCCCACCCCATTCCCACCGAGCCCCTGCGGCTCCCACTTTTTTAAAACTCCCTCCAAATGACCTTGACCCACTTCCCAAACCCCACTTCCCAAACCCATCCATCACTGTCACCCCCACCCACACTTCCAACCCCACACCTGCCACTTCCAACCCCAAAAAAATGAGTGACCTTGAACTGGGGCAGAACCGGTGTTTTGCCACTACTAATGTGTCGTAAAGATTTGGCATTTTCTACAAAATTATATACAGTATACACAATATTCAAATAGAGTGGAGAAAAAATGGTCGATTCATTAGTAAACAAAGAGCAATAAAATAATGAAATTTCGTAAAAATATTTGATACATTGTCAAGTTTTGATTTGCAGTTACATTAAAATATGTACTACAATAATGCTCGATAAGTGCTCAGTTAAGAGTTACCCTGAAAGTTTCCACGATATATTCCAACCTTCCAAAACACTTGTGCATATAACACAAAATATATGTTGACTAAACACATAGTGCATAAACATTGCATAACAATCAGTGCATAATGGATTGCGCTGCTCCTGGTATGCACTGTCTTGTAGTATTTAATGCATATGAGACCATTAATAGTTGTATTTGACGTATATGACAAGTCGAAATCCCATGTAGAAAAGTCGGGTGAACTTGGCAGTTAGTGAATCAGAGCTTGGGTGCTGTTGCGCTTTGAACGACCAAAACAATCAGATCCGTGGGTCCGGGAAAAGAACCACTACGATTGTATGTTAGCAAAGTTTTCATTGCGTATCTTTATGTAAAATAAACGGTTAACTTAAGGTAAGAATTGCATTGGCTTTCAAGAATTCATTAAATTTCATTGAGGTTAGCTGTGGGCCTAACTCAGATACAACGGTCGATGGTAGACCATAGGCTGTAAAACAAGATCGATCGAAGCTTGCGAATGGTCTTAGCCGATGTTGTAGACATATGCAAAACCTCTAGCCACTTTGAATAGCTGTCTATGATTATTAAGAATTCTTGGTTTCTTAAAAAAAGCAAATTATATGTATCCTTTGCCAACAATGTTTTGGCCAGGACCACTGCTGCAAAGGTGCCAGCTGTATCGCATTGCGTGTTGACTGGCAAATTAAACAATTCTTAACGACGTACTCCAAATCAGCATCCGTGTTGGGCCACCACACATTATTCCTAGCAAGATTTTTCATTCGACTTTCTCCTCTGTGTTCCTTATGCAGCAACTGCATAACTTTCTTACGGTAAGGCTCGGGAGTGATAACTCGCCTCCCCCATATCAAGTAGTTCTGATCCAATGACAATTCTGATGGATCTTGACAAAAAAGAGCCTCTTTCTCAATTGGGAGTATTTAATTTCATGAACCGACAATGTTCTCGATGCAAAGGCTATGGGTTTTCATAACATCAGACTATTCATGTGAAATCACACCACCAATTCAATAAGGCTAACATCCACCATCACGATTATGTCAATTTTTGGTTTGTAAGGCATCAATACCCTATTAGTTAAAAGTAGTTCCTTGCTTTTAACAAACGATTCCTCACATTCCTCGGTTCACGCCCATTTGACACCCTTGTTAAGCAGATTATACAATGGATAAAGTGGGGTAGATAAGTTTGGGAGAGACTTTCCATAATAATTCAACAACCCTATATACGACCACAGTTGGGTAAGGTTGTTTGGCCTAGGCGCCTTGACAATTGCTTAATTGCTTCCCTTAATCCCTCGCTAGGGTGTATCCCTTGGATGTCGAGGCGATGGCCTAGAAAAACTAAGCTGTCCCGCCAAAAAACTCACTCTTATTAAAAAAAAAAAAAAATTAAATTAAAAATGCAGTTATTTTCAGCAATAGTGTATAAGACACACCCACAATCTTCTCACGCATCTCTTCATGAGACTCTTCAATCAAATCAAAATATCGTCCAAGTAGCAATGAATGTCAACTAAACCAGCTAAAATTTTATCCATCACGCATTGGAAAATCGTTTCCCCTTCACTAGTTATCCCAAAAGGGAGTCTCCTATACCTGAAAACACCCTTTGGGGTGTTAATCATCAACAAATCTTGAGTTCGGGATTCACACAAAGTTGATTGTTGGCGGAGCTTAAATCGAGTTTTGTAAAAACTTTTTCACCAGCTATGTTTGAAAAGATGTCTTCGACCGTCAAAAGTGGGTAATAAGTGTTTAATCAGTCCGTAAGACGGATTCAGGGTCAAATTGAAACCGCAACATATCCTAACTTCATTGTTCTGTTTGCCGACCACCACAATTGGCGTACTCCATTCGGTTTGAGTAATCACTCCACTGTTAACTAACTCCTTTTCCACAGCTCCTCTGATCGCATATGGAATACTCCTAGCCCTACATAACACTGGTTTTGCATCCTCCTTGAGGAAAAGATCCACCTAAACTCGCTTAATAGTTTCGATCCCTCTTTCAAATACTGGAGCAAAATTTTCTTTCAATTCCTTAACAGAGGAATTAATTGGAAAATTTCTACTTAGCTTTTAACACTACAAGATGCATCCTCCAAAACTAAGGCAACTGCAACGCCTTGAAGGTTAGCGTGTCACCCTCTAATCTGCAATACTGCCTACTGTGAATACTGTCAGAGCGTAAGCCACATAAAAAACGTGTCCCTGAGGGCATTGTCAAAGAAATCTTTTAAATCACAGGTGGATGCCAACTTCTTTAAATGAACAGCAAATTTTGAAACTGTCTCCCTATCCTTATGAGAGTATTTGTTAAAAATAAAACGCTCATATGCTTTGTTTTTCTGAGGTACAAAATGTGCAGTTAATGTTTTACTATAGTTTTAAAATATACCTCCCAGGACTTTTAGTCAACAAAATATTTTCAAGGTACTGTACAACTCTGGTCCCTTGAGGGAAATGAACAAAGGGACTTTGGCATTGTCCTCAACAGAATTAACACAGAAGAAAAATTGTAACCGTTCAATGTAATTTTCAAAGGACTCTTGATCCTTTTTGAATTCTTGAATCTTTAGTATGATCTGTTTGGGAGTACATAGGTTTATTTTAGATAAAATAACACTAAAATAAATTGTGCATTTTACAGTAAAAGGTGATATTCATTGTATTACTTCCAGAAGGGTTCCAGGTTGAAGACATACCACAGGCTAACTAAGTCCCCCGACGTTAAATGGTTAAAGTAGCCTAATATTTCCTTTGTTGATAATGTTTACAAGAATAGGCCTATAGGGCTACTTATTGCTGTATGGAGTTACTGTACCTAAACCTGGTTTTAAAACCTTAATTTTTAACTCTGACCAATTTTAATTCCTGCCAACTTTACTGTTTGAACAAAGTTCCAAGTTCTAGGCCTATTGAGTGTCAGTTTTGTACAGCTCAATTTCACAATAGTTTTCGATAAAAAACGGAAGAAAACTTTGATAACTTTGTTAAACACTCACATGAAAAATATAACTTCACTTTATCCTTGTTGCCAAATATTGTAGTGTAAAATAAACGGTTAAATTAAGGTACGAATTTACAGAGCGGCAATACTCACAGCTTGGCAATTTTAAGACAGCGTGTCCTTCCAGGTTTGGGCCCTTCAATCCATCCAGTACCTGCAAAATCAGTCTTCTGAGTATACTTAAGCTACTATATTTAATGTCGATATATTGTCCGATATAATTAACATAAAACTTCTTTCACTTTATAGCATTGCGAAACTCACGAACCTCAGATTTGTAGTGCCCTGGGTCGCCAACAGAAAACTAACTTTGAGTCATATTCTATACATTGAATAATAAGATTTTCTCACGATGTTCTAGATTAACCCTTTTTTATTTTAGCCTTTTGATTAAAGTTACTGTGTCAGGCTTCCAAGCCACTAAGACAAAACCAAAGTTTGAGGAAAAAAACTGTAAAACCATATTTTTCTATTGTTTGAACAATAATCAGTTTTTATTAACAGAAATAAAAGTACCAACATTTTATTTTTGCACGGTTTTTTTAAAACCTCTATATACAAAACTATATAAAAGTGAAAATGATAAATTGTACTTTACTACGATAAAGAATAAACCATAAAAGGAGCAAAATATAAAAACACTGTAAAATATGCTAAAATATATTCCCTGCACAGATACATAGTCTATGCAAAGAAATAATAATTCCATATCATGTATTGCTTTCTGGTATTGTATCTTTTTAATATATTTATGTAACAAAAGAAGTTAGAATATGTGACGTAATTCCGAAGGAAAGAAAAAATAATAACGATTCTAATGGCTTCGAAGCCTCCTCATAGATACGCCACCGAAGTAAATGCCATGGATATACTCAGAAGGAGCCAAAATAATTCCAGGGGTCAGTTAATTAACACCGATTATAGGGGTGGTATTAAAGTCCGTCTCCAAATTTCATAATATGGTTAATTGGATCAAAATAAGCAAAAAGTTTATATAAAGCTACTAACTGTTGCCCGTCACGGCTTCGCCCGTGATTGAATTTATTTTTAGGTTATAAAAACGTTTTAAAGAGCAAAGAAATCTACTTCCTTAAGAATGACATTGAAACAATGAAGTGGTGTTAGTGGAGCTCTGAAGGAATTTTGCAAAACCTGTTCTTAGTGAGAAAAGGTTTCTTAAATAGAAAAGGAATTGAGAAACTATGAGCAAATAGAACGACCATATCTAAGTTCAACCCTGTAGGCCCTACAGTCATTTTGAAGTCATGTGGGCTCCACCCCTAAAGAACATTAAAAACTATATTTCAAACCTGTTTCTTACTGAACACCTATTAACAAAACGGAAAAATTACCTTAAATTTCAACCCGCAGGATCTATGGTGGTTTTGATAATTTGTGGAGAGGAGCCCTAAAGGAAATTTGCAAAATCGTGTCTATTGATGAACGTTACCTATGAGCAAAGAGGAACATCCATGTCAAAATTTCAAACCCGTTGGCCTGGATTAACTTTGGAGTCATGTGGGGTGGTGCCCTAAAGAACTTAAAAAATTATATTTATAAAACCATTTCATAGTGAACACCTGTTGGCAAAACGGACATCCACGTTAAATTATACCCCCTATGATCTATGGTAATTTAGAGGTTCTATGAGGTGGAGCCCTAAAGGAAATTTGCAAAATTATTTCTCAGTGAGCACCTATGAGCAAAGAGGAACGTCCTGATCAAATTTCAAACCCATGGGCCCTAGAGTGATTTTCAAGACTTGTGGGGCGGAGCCCTAAAGAATCTCAAAAACTATATTTGCAAAACCGTTTCTTAGTAAGTAACTATGAACAATCGGAGAATCGTCCGATTCAAATTTAAACCCCGGATGCCCAAAAGTAATTCTGAAGTCCTATGGGGCGGAGCCCTAAAGAACTTCGAAAACTATATTTGCAAAACCGTTTCTTAGTGAGCACCCATGAGCAAAGAGAAACGTCCATGTCAAATATCAACCCCGGAGGCCCTAAGGTAATGTTGAAGTCCTGTGGGGTGGAGCCCTAAAGAAGTTTGAACCTATATTTGTAAAACCGTTTCTTAGGGAGAACCCATGAGCAAAAGGAAACGTCCATGTCAAAATTCAACCACGGAGGCCCTAAAATAATTCTGAAGTCTAGTGGGGTGGAACACTAAAAACTATATAGTGCTTCAAAAACTATATTTGCAAAACAGTATCTTAATAAGTATCTATGAGCAAAGAGAATGGTCCTTTTAAAATTTCAACGAGTAGGCAGTAGGAGTCCTAACTGTAGTATACAGTAATTGTGAGCTTCTATGGGGCGGAGTCCTAAAGGGGAAAGTCAAAGCTCTTTTTTTATTAAGCACCTAAGAGAAAAGTGATCACTCCAAATATCAACCCCGCAGGTTTCTTAGTTTGTTTTAAAATTTGGCCATACGGATAGCGATATATTGAAATTTCGATTTTTGCAAAATCGTTCCTTAGTGAGCACCTAAGAGGCAAGACGAACCTACTAACTCTACAAATACCTTTATGATTAGCTTTTATCTAATGAGTAGTAATAATAATATACAGCTAGTATTTTAGCTACTAGTTAGCTGGTGTGATACTTACATAAAAAACGGAGAATAAACATTACTGACATAAAATGAAAGCAAAAATTTTGAACATGTTTAACTAACCATTTTAAAACTACCATAATTTTTAACTACCATAACATAGGTTTTGGAAGCAATGTATTTAATAGTTTTTTTTATCAATAAACACACACCAATTTCGCATTTCAGCAAGAGATAAAATCAGAGGCAGTGTTTCCTAGCATAAAATGTCTGAGCTTCTCATTTGTATGGTAAACAACCACCAATATGCTGCCAGTTTCTGCATATATTTTGTACTTCACCATCGTGGCTTTGTTGATGTAAAAATGAAATTAAAATTGGGCACCAGACCTACTTTTTTAAATACTACTTATTCTCTTTAACGATACATATATTCACCTATATTTACACTAGATCAGTACAGTAGAAAAACTTTGGTTTAGTTTATAAATTATTTCCAGCTGTCATTTGATAGAAACAAACTACATGCAAGTCGCTTGGATTGGTTTTCCTTAGTTCAACTTCATAAAATGTTAACGAGGTATTTCATATGTTATTGCCAGTGATCTGAAGTCGGTGAGAACTTGTTCTGTTGTATTATGTACTAAAATGGAGGTTTCACATTAAGATTTATTTGGTTAAAGTAGATAACCACCTACTTTATTTGATTATAACAAAGATCTAAGTTATATTTTATGTTTTCATGGATTACTTAATTCTAACCAAAGCAGTACAATATTACCAATATAAATCTTAGAAGTAGTTAGATTTGGTTACTCCTGGCTCAGGGCACATGCCCCGGAAGCCACGTGCCGGGGCACACAGCTTCCGGTCGTACATTAAATGAGGGGTGAGGAGGTGGGGGTGAGCGTTTGAAGTATATTTGCGCATAAATTAAAAGTTAGTTCAAAACTGAAATTCAACAGTTTGGGGTTGAACCAAATGTGCGCATAAATTAACCGGGTTCAACTAAAACTTCGCATAAATTAAAAGTTAGTTCAAAACTGAAATTCAACAGTCGAACAAAAGTAGAAGTTAGTTGAAAAAGGAGAGGGGATAATTGCTTCAAGGTCATCCGGAGGAAGTTTTAAAAAAGACTGAACTTCTGAGAGTTCAGTTTAACGTCGATCGTCGTACAGGTCAGTCGAAACCGACGAGCGACCGAAGAATAGCTTCAAGATCATTCCTCGCCGTCGAAGATACATCCGAAACTTGGACGGGGTCCTGTGGATTCGGTGAAGGCGAAGTTCTCGGAGGATTCTCCCTCGGGTGAGTAGTAGACGATATTTCGTGAACTTGTACTTGGTTTGTATCCATCTTCGTGTAGTGTAACTTAGAGCGGAGTAGTTGTCGGTCGAAGAGCGTATAGAAGAATGAAACAGGAATTGTCATGAGCGCACTTATATAAAGAATGGTGGGGATGAAATAGAAAAACCTGTTGAACACAGTCGATAGGTGTAACAAGTTCGAAGTTGTGGAAATGTAACATTGAACGCAAAATGTTGTGAATAACACTATCATCAACGTGAACCTGCGAAGTTATAGCAGAGTATAACGGGTTAAAACTTAACTTCTTCCTCACTTTTGTTAAATTAGTTTTAGTCTTTGAAACCGATGGTTTGGAATTATTTCGTAATATATGTTGTGTCCGCAAAAGTTTTAATTTCAAACATCGCGTATCCATCACGAGAAGTATGTCAGATGTGTAGAAGTCAGAACAAGACAGATGAATGAGATATAACGTCGAGCACGCGAAGGTGATTCAAACAGGACGACATGTGCTAATGTAAATGAATTTTCAGGTTAGTAGCAATTAGACTTGTATAATGAAGTTGGCGAAACGTATATGTAATGAGTAGGAAGGATGCGAACAACACAAATGCGAGTTAATTAATGGTCGCGGTGCGATGAACAATCTCCTTTTATAACGGCTATCGCGTGGGAAGATCAGTTCCGCATGAGCGCCCAAGTGGAACCCCCCCCCGTGACTAATCAAGCGGAACCCCCCCCCCGTGACTAATCAAGCGGAACCCCCCCCCATAAAAATGGAGATTAAATCCCCCCCGGTGTTCACTCAAGCGGAACCCCGCCGGGTCGATGACCGGTCAACGGCCGGTCACGACCGGTTGCTAACCCCATCTAATTACCACACTTCACATCCCATGCCAGCCATGAACTACTATTGTTTGAATGAAACAGAATTAAACATGGCAGCCACCATGGAAAATTCTAACCTCAAACCTTGGTTTTACGTCACTGCGCATGCGCCGCTCCCACTCCATCGTTTCATTTTTATGCTGCTATGACTTGTACTGGAGTGAGCCAACTTCACGCTACTGCGCCTAGTCCTGTATTACTCACTTTAGCGCTACTGCGAATGCGCCTAGTCCTGTATTACTCACTTTAGCGCTGCTGCGAATGCAACGAGTTCTCCGGATCGGAATCACTCCACGCTATTGCGCATGCGCCGAGTCCTGTATTACTCAACTTAGCTCTACTGTGCACGGAAAGTTCTAACCTCAAACCTTGGATTTTACGTCGCCGCGCATGCGCCACCCCCACTCCTTTGTTGCACTTTTACACTGCTGCGAACTGGAGTGGATTGAAGACCGTAATGGAGTGAAATAATTCCCCCACCACTGAATTAATTACTCCCACCACTCGAAAACCCGAGGAGCGATACGAGCCCGATTTTCGCGTCAGTCGTCAACGAGTGAATTACGACACTTACGACACTTTAATTACGACTTTTAAAATGGCGAAAAGTCGTTGGTGACTCGGTAAGAGGTTCAAATATATAGTAGGCCTATATATATTTGAACTTCTTATACTACGTTGCGTTTTTTAATGCAATGTGGTATGTATGTGTGTGCGTGTGTGTGTAAATATTAGTTGTAAGTTGCACTTAATTTAAGAATTAATTTGCGCATTGCGATGTTAGTTATAAGTTGTGTTTAGCGTTAAGGTGTATTAATTTTAAGAATAATGATGGTATTTGGTTGTGTTGAATTATTTGATATTTAATAATGATGTGTTGTTAGTTTTAAGTGTTGGTATTAATAATTAATGTTGTTGTTTTGCCTTTCAGCTAGATGATAGGGGGTAGATTAAATGTAAATTCAGAAGTTCGGTTGAACTTCACTTAGAAGGGGTGGGACATCCGCAAATTGTAGGTAGCGGACTAGGTTTTTGCATTTTGTTTAGAAATATGATGGGTGGGATTAGTTGGGTGGGTGTTAGAGTTGCGTTTCTGCATTAGCTGTTCCAGTTTCCCTAGGAATTGACGGTTACGGTAGACCCGGACCGGACCGTTACGGTAGACCCGGACGGTCCAAACAAAATTGCGTCGATGTCCCTCGCAGAACGTAACTAGTGGGTTGGGAGTGGGAACCGTTAGGCAAACAGGGTGGTGGGAACAGTTACTACTGTTCCCATCACCTTGGTTCTTTATAAGTCTTAAATGACCTTGACCCACTTTCGGAAGGGTCAATGACCGACCCCCCCCCGTGTTCACTCAAGCGGAACCCCCCCCCCGTGTTCACTCAAGCGGAACCCCCCCCCGTGTTCACTCAAGCGGAACCCCCCCCCCGGAAATTAAAATGCCTATAACTCGATAATGGATTAACGGATTAGGACAAGCGATACATCATTGAAAAGGTCTATGTAAGACGAACATTTTAGTTAAAGAAGAATTTAGTTATCTTATTTTAGTCGAAAGTTATGCGAATTATTTGAAATAAATACCCCCTCTCTTTCCTTCCCTCCCACCTTCCCCCACTTAACGGCTGTTAACCCTTCTCATTAGCATACCGTTATAAAAGACGCATCGACCACGGCTAACATTTCATTCTGATTCCAGACGTTACGCTGCGAACTGCGAATAGAACTACCACGATGTCATCCCTGCCGACTACAACTTCCACTACAGCCTGCTCTTCTATTACAAGTTCAACTTCTACTTCTACTACGGCTTCAACTCCAGTCAAGAAAACTCTTCGCTTGAAAAATGCTCCCGACTGGTATAAGAAGCAACTAGACTCGAAACCTTCAACTTCTGGAGCTCCTCTTCCCCCGGCCAACAATACCATACGTCGCAGCATATTTTCACCGCCTTTGTCTTCGAATGACTCCACACCGCCTTCAACTAACATGCCGCCACCGCAGAAGCCAGCTCCCCGTTCTAATACCCCTTCATTTGAAACCTTGCTTCATAGTCTTAGTACACCTGTTATTCCACTGTCACCATTGCC
The DNA here is from genome assembly GCA_030545055.2 of Neoaliturus tenellus. Taxonomy (NCBI): domain Eukaryota; kingdom Metazoa; phylum Arthropoda; class Insecta; order Hemiptera; family Cicadellidae; genus Neoaliturus; species Neoaliturus tenellus. The sequence continues at coordinate 110,617,332 of CM061533.1, forward strand.
TCCTACCCCACCACTTACTATTCCTAAAGATCACACCTATCCTAAAAATAAATCTCCTAAGTCTGCTCCTTCAGAGCGTTTCCAATTATTAAAAGAAGAGCGTCGTAGGGCATTTAGCCGCCCCACTACTTGTCCTGAAGTGCTCGGTAGGGGAATTAAGAAAGGATCAGCTTGTGGTAGGAAATGTGTTAAGAACGAACGTTTCTGCCGTGTACATATCGTAAAACATCTTTCCGAACCACAACTGACAGAAATCCCCACTGTTGAAGACGATCCTGAAATAATATCCGTCAGAGGAGAGAGGCTTAAGAAAGGTTTGAGATATTTTTTTCTAAGTGTTGTTGACCACCAACACATATTGGCAAAATGTAACGGCAATAAATATAAAATTAGAGTTTGTGAGAATTTGTGTAAAGAGAAGAGATTTAACAATTTAGATTCTCAAGACTTTCTCCTCAGGGATAAAAAGGATCGTATTACAAGGTGGGGACGTAAACAGTAAATTCACATAGTTTTTCCAAATTTTGCTAAAAAAAATAATGGGGGAGAAACACAATGCGTTATAGCGTTGTGTTTCTCCCCCATTATTTTTTAACACTCTAAGTCTCGTGACCTACTTTTCTAAGGTCGTTGTACAGTTATATGACCTGTCTGACTTGCATTGTTTGCTGGTGTAGCTTCATATAGCGTGCAAAGAATGGTTCCTAATGAAATCTCATCAACATTCAAAGACAGAGACTGTTGTTTTGCAAGTTAATTAGTCTTGAAATAATGAAGTAGGAAACGTATATGTAATGAGTAGGAAAGATGTGAACACCGCAAATGCGAGTTAATTAGTGGTCGCGGCGTGATGAACATTTGTCTTCATTATCACACAACGACTATCTCGTGAGAATATCTGTTCCGCATGAGCACCCAAGTGGAACCCCCCCCCATAAAAAATGGAGATTAAATCGACCCCCGGAAAATTAAAATGCCTATAACTCGATAATGGATTGACGGATTAGGACAAGCGATACATCATAGAAAAAGGTCTATGTAAGACGAACATTTTAGTAAAAGAAGAATTTAGCTATCTTATTTTAGTCAAAAGTTATGCGAATTATTTGAAATAAATACCCCCTCTCTTTCCTTCCCTCCCACCTTCCCCCACTTAACGGCTGTTAACCCCTCTCATTAGCATATCGTTATAAAAGCAAAGCGAGCGTTGTTCACTCCTTCATTCTACTTTCACGCGCCACACTTGTTGTTTCGTCTCTGCCGTTATTATTTGCTTTAAAATGCTTCCTCACCATAGTGAAAACTACAACCTGAAGAAGATGTGATAGATTATTATGATAGTAGCAGTGACAATGAAAATGATAGTAGCAGTGACAGTGAAAATGACGGTGAAGATGTAATTGAACTTGATGAACAAATGAGACCAATCTACATCGATGAACAATTTCCTTTTGATACAATAGAAAGATTTATTACGGAAGCACACAAATGGCTAAATTTAGGATTCAATGTTATAATTGGTTCAGCTATTGTGTATAATGACAGTAGGTTCTTCTGTGTAACACCAAATACTAGAGAACGTATGTTAACTTGGCAGGATGATATTATGAAGTGTTATGAGCTCGAAGTTAGCATTGGTGGCTACTTTGTCGCACAAGTGGTCTAATAACCACATTACTCTTCCCTCACCCCCACCCTATCCCTTCCCAATCCTTTTTCCTTCCCCCTCCCCATTTTTAAAACTTATAAAAGGCGGACTATGAACCTCCATATTTTTAGTCTGTTTTAAAAGAAGTGGTGAACAAATATGCTGTCTAAAGATACTCCATTTGTTAATTATTTTGAAGTTAAAAATGTTTATATTAGTACAAATGAAATGGAAGAAGACAATATAGAGGAAAATTATAACGAAACTGATAATGATTCCACGATGGAAGAAGAAGAAATAGTACAGTTTGAACAAGAACTCTTTGAAGAAATGATAAACGATAGTGACGAAGACATAGTTAAGGAAGCTATTGATACATTTATATTAGATTCATCGTTGGATTCACCCATATCACCTTTATTGTCTTCTGAATCCGAATCCGAATTGGACTAAGGTAGTTCCCCCACTTTATTATTCAAACAAGTCTTATAAATTGAGAGTTTTGTCATTAGTAAGTCAGCATTTGTTGGAGCTACATGTATGGTTAATAATAATGTCTCCTAGAGATACTTCTTTTATATAATTAATTGAAATTGTGAGACTCGAAATATTACGTTAGTTCAAGAAGAAGATGAAGTTGAAACAATTGACATAATACAAAATCCTGTAGAAGAAGCGATGGAAGTAACAGAAATTGATCAAGAACCTTCAATGATGGAAATGGTTGAAACACAAAATGAATCTCAAGATGTAGAAGAAACTGTTTCATATTCAGTTTTTTCTGAATTTGCGTCAAATATATTTGTTATAATTCAAATTGAAGCTATTAATTCTGAAGAAGTGGTGGGGGAATATTCTCCCCACCACTAGCTTAAAGTTGGTGGGGGAATGTTCATAAATGTGTTGGTTATTTGCGTAGAAGCTTATTCGTCAGGAAACTGTCGACTAAAAATGTTCAATCCTAACGCACCTATAGAACCTTCTTCGAGTAACTGTCTAGTACAAACGTTTCGTGCTGTACCTTTTGAACCTTCGTACTATAAAATGATAGGTATTCATGAGATTGCAATCAATGATCAAAAACTGTTCAAAATATTCTGTTCTCGACTTAATAGAACCTTACGTCTACCACCAAATACGTTCACTTACAGGCTACCTCTGCTAGACAAAGATGATGTAAGCAAAATACCAATGATTCAAGTGAAATTTCTGGAAGATGGAATTCTTGTTAATTTAAGAGAAGTATATCATAATGACTATTCGAAAAGAATAGCTTTCAACTTTCTTAAGGAAAATATAGGACGTGAAAAATACCAGTATCCAGAACCATTTTACAGATACCTTTTTGAAAATGGAGCAAGTGTAACTGTGGAAATAAGTATGAATTAATGTAATTCTCCCCACCACTAGCCTAAAGTTGGAGGGGGAAGTGCATAAATTCAACAATCTTATTAGAGAATGGGGAATAGATCACTTTGTGGTAATGTAATAACATGCCGCTTAGTGATCTATTCCCAGTTCTCGCTTGATATACAATGACCTTGACCTATATAAAAGTGGTGGGGGAAAATCATATAAGAAAAAGGTTTTAGATGTAACTATCAGTATAAGTCTAACACGATGGATAGGTTGTTGGTTCTGTGTTTACAAGAAATTATCAATAATGGGTTTCTTTACCATTACATCATGAGATCAAATGAGTGTGAAATACCTAAAGCAATTCGTGAAATGCTCATTGAATTTAAGAGAGACAATTATGGATTTGCCATCTATCTTGCTTATACTTTTAAAGATGGTACAAAAATGTGTAATGATTGTGGAAAAGCGTCTGTTTTAGATTTTGAACAATTCCAAGATGATGGAGGTAGGTTAGTTCATCTTGTAAAAGGTCAAATAATGAAATTCGAAACATGTAATAACACTTGCGACATTTGTGCACAGTGTTTGTTTGAATTTCTTAAGTACCGTGAATTTAAACCATAATACCCCTTCCACTATCAAGGAGTGGGGATTATAACTTGGTGGGGGAACGTGTATAAATGCAGGTTGTTTGAAGAAACTTTTATTATTGTTGCGGCTTTAGCAGAAACACCATGGAATTTGAAGTGCGCCATTTCAAAATTAAATACGAAGAATGGACCTCTGTTGCAGGATTTATTAAATCCAAAGAAGATGAAACTTTAATACAAGTGTATTGTTTCATTCGCAATGAGGAAAGTCATCACAAGGTGATGGAGTATTTGAATACTCCCAACATAACTTCAAGGAGCCCAGAATTTATAAAATATTTAAAAGAAGAAGATTTGGATGTAACATTAGAAGTTTGGTACAGAATTTGAAATATAAAAAAGAATAAATAATTGTGGTGGGGGAAAAATGTATAAGTCAGTGGTGGGGGAAATGTGATAAAACCAGCAAAATTTTAGAGCAGAATTCACTCTGTACAACGACAGTCAACGATGGCTCATACTTCTGCAACGCCAGTAGTTTCAACTTCAAATTGCTACCAAAACCAACAGCAAAGCATATCTCATCCTTCTACATCGGGAGTGTTGACAACATCGAATCGCTATCCGGAATATTTGCATGATCCAATAACACCGTCTTCAGCAAAACTAAGGAAGAACATAAGAAAGAGAGAATTGTACAAGAAAGAAAAGATAGAACTAGCAAAATTACAACTAATAGTGCCTTCCATTGAAGTTGGATGTAGTAAAATATAGACTTTGATGAAAACTAACGAATATTTGTTACAATTGTTAAAAACAATCGAAGAGTTGAAGAAGAATGAACATATTACAAAGTGAAATTCAAACACTCGTTCCCCCTAAGAAAAACCAAAAACAAATAATAAAATAACAAAACCTCAAAAAAAGTAGATGTAGAATAGAGAGCGAGGAATAGATCACTTTGCGGTAATGGACTAACATGCCACTTAGTGCTCTATTCCTCGTTCTCGCGTTAATACTGGATGACCTTGACCTATATTAGTAAGGTGGGGGAAATGAAAAGTGGTGGGGGAAAGTGTATAAAAGACGAGTGTACTATAGTCGAATTATTCTGAAAGCGAACTTGTCACGAGTAAGGACTTGAAGGAAAGTGTTATGGACTTGACTACAAATAAAGATAATAAAAAACTAAAGTTTCGGGAAATGGCTAAAGCAAGAGAGTCAAGAATAAAGTTGAAGTTTTACAGACTACAGAGATTGATTCCCGGGGTTAGGTTAGGTGAAATACGAACAAGAACAGTGGACATGGCGGCTGATTACATCAATCAGTTACTTACGGAATTAATGATAAAAGAAGCTAAAATAGAAGAGTTGGAACAAAAGATAGAACGGCACATTGAAAATTCGAATTGTCAACCTATAAACTATGTAATAAAAGAAGAAGTAAAAGATTGAAATTGAACAAAAATGAACTTGAACTTTGGTTATTAATAGACACTTCTTAGAGAATGAGGAATAGATCACTTTGTAGTAATGAATTAACATGCTGCTTAGTGTTCTATTCCCAATTCTCGCTTAATCTAAAATGACCTTGACATACTTATCAAAATATCATATAAGCCGAATCGTAAAGAGTTATTCCTCATTTACTTGAAATGGCTCCTGTGGACAACACCGATTATCCAAGGAAACCTCTTATTGAAATATTGTATAAAATTCAACTAGACGATTTTAATATGGAAGAAGATGATAATAACAGTGAAACATCAGAAGTAGAAAGTGTAAATGATATGGATGTAGATCTAACAACATCAGAAGTAGGAAGTGTAAATGATGTGGAGAATGCAAATTTGGATATGGATGTAGTAATATCAGAATCTTCATCATCGTTTGAATATGAAGAAATACATACTGAAACTCCAACTGGAATAGAGAACACAAATGTACAATCAGTTAGTAGAAGATTAATGTTTCGTATAAGACGTTTGTTTTCCTCGGATAGTGAAGAAGAAGAAGAGGATGATGATGAAATAGTGGTGGGGGAACCGTTATAAAAGCGGGACCGTCAGAGCCCATTTCATTTCTCGGCGAAATTTCGAAGAGTAAACATCGTCAACATGTATCATTGCGATAAATGTTCGGAATCGTTTCACGATGAAATTCTACTAGATATACATAAAGAACTAATTCACAACAACACAGAAGAAGATCAAGAACAACAAGAAGAACAAGAAGAAATAACAGCAACATCTTCAACTACCTTACCGAATCTACAAGTATTTGCTTTACCCGGTAAGGTAGTAATGCATCATAAGATTCAAAATGAAAACTTGAACTTAGAAGAATTTATTAGAGAAGCAAAACCAATCGTAAGTAAAACTTTAAAAGAAGAATTGAAAAGATTGAACTTTCTTAAATTTGGTTTACTATTAGAAGCTATGTTTATAAATGCACAAGAAGAATTATCACCAAGAGGATTCATAACAAAAAACCGAACCATCATGGAAAGTTCAAACATTGATTCAATAGTAGAGAATTGTATAGAAGAAATATTAACCAAACTTCAGGAACACGAAGGAAGAGGATCCGGATGGAGTCTTACAAGTATTGAAGTATTAGATATAAGAGTTCACAAACATGGATATGGACTAATGGGATCTAGTTACATTCCTTTGCCAAAAATAATTGAAAATACAAAATCTTGTATTAATGTCCAAAATGAAGATAATGAATGTCTTCGCTATGCTATGACGACAAAGTTTGTATCACGAAATCCATGTAGACCCAACCAAGAATATGAAGACGCAAGACACAGGTACAATTTTCAAGGAATAACATATCCCATTTCTACGAAAGATATATCAAAATTTGAAAAGAAAAATCCCGGCACGTCTATTAATGTTTTTGCATTAGATAGTTCAAACAAAGTGTATCCTTTACGTATTGCAAAAGAAGAGCTACCAGATCATACGGATTTACTACTACTAATGCGAGGAGATGTGTCTCACTATGTGTACATAAAGAAATTCGACTCTCTTGTTAATAAGCAGCTTTCAAAAAATCGAAACAAAAAGTTGATTTGCAAGAGATGTTTTAATTTTCAACGAGAAGGAAGACAAGGAAGAGAATGGTTACAAGAACACAAAAGATTATGTAACAATAATTATGAAGCAAAGATTAATTTACATTCGGAAAACAGAGCATTCGTTACATTTGAAAAGGTTCATCATCAATACCGTATCCCTTTAGTTGTGTATGCGGATTTTGAATCAACACTTGTTCCAGTTGAAGATGAAAATTGTGAAGCAAGAAAAAGTGTAAAGTATCAAATGCACAAACCAAACAGTTTTTGTTTAATGGTCAAATCAACATTATCAGAAGAACATTTAAACAGATATGGATTAACTTCAGAACCTCTAGTATATCGTGGTGAAAATGCGGAAAAAATATTTCTTGATCACCTATATTCAATAGCTGGAAATACACAAAGATTATATACAAATATTGTACCAATGAAACCGATGGACGAAGAAGAAGAAATTCAACATGAAAATGCGACTCACTGTTTCTTGTGCAAAAATGATTTTACTATTGAGAATTATAAAGTTAAAGATCACGACCACCTCACAGGTTATTACAGGGGTGCTGCTTGTAATAAATGCAACTTGAGCTATCGTTTACCACTATTTATCCCTGTGGTTCTGCATAATCTCAGTGGGTACGACGCTCATTTTATAATACCTGAATTAGGAAGAGACGACGGTAAAATCGATGTGTTAGCTGAAACTTCAGAGAAGTTCATAAGTTTTTCCAAAGAAGTTGGAAACGTCAAACTAAGATTCTTGGACTCCTACCGATTTTTGCCGTCGAGTTTGTCCAAACTTTCTGAAAACCTAAGGAAACAGGATTTAATCGAAACAAAGAAGATTGTAAACAGCGACAAACTGGATCTGGTACTTCGAAAAGGTGTTTTCCCATATGATTACATAGACAGTTTAGAAAGATTTAATGAAACATCACTACCTCCAAAAGAAGAATTTAAAAGTAAACTGTACGACATGGATATATCTCAAGATGATTATAATCACGCATGCAAAGTATGGAACGAATTAGGATTTAGAACATTGGGAGAATATTCAGATTTTTATGTTAAACTAGATGTGACTTTATTATGTGATGTGATGGAAGAATTTAGAAATACGTGTTTTGCGGCATATGGATTGGACCCTCTTCATTCTTACACTTCGCCTGGACTAGCGTGGCAAGCCATGTTGAAAGAAACAAATTGTAAAATACAACTTCTTACAGATATAGATATGGTGTTGATGTTAGAATCAGGAGTTCGAGGAGGATTGACGCAAAGTGTAACACGTCATGTCAAGGCGAACAATAAGTATTTGCCCGATTATGATGCATCAAAACCAACAACATTCCTGGGTTATTTTGATGCAAATAACTTATACGGATGGGCAATGTCGAATCCCCTTACATATGATAATTTCAAATGGATAGACCCAGAATCAATTGGAAACATAATGGATATACCGAAATATGGAGAAACTGGTTACATATTTGACGTCGATTTTGAATATCCCGAACATCTTCACGACGAACATTATGATTTACCACTTCTTCCGAAGACTGAAGTTTCTCCAACTGGAAGATGGCCGAAATTATTGATGACTTTAAACAACAAGTCTCGGTATGTTGGACACTACTGGATGATACAACAGGCCTTAGACTTGGGATTGAGAATTACAAAAATTAATCGAGTACTACAATTCTCTCAATCTTGTTGGTTAAAACCGTACATTGACAACAACACAAGAAGAAGAGCCGCCGCTACATCAAGTTTTCAAAAAGATTTCTTCAAACTAATGAACAACGCAATATTTGGCAAGACTTTGGAAAACAAAAGGAAACATAAGGATATCAAATTGGTAACTGATCCAGTAAAATTACAGAAATTAGTGCAACAACCAAACTTTGGTTCATCTGTAATTATTAATGAAAATCTAGTTGTTATTTCCATGAACAAGAAGTCAGTTCTAATGGATCGTCCTTTGTATCTAGGAATGTCAATCTTGGATATTTCCAAAACACACATGTACGAGTTTCATTATAAGAAGATGGTTAACTATTATTGAAGAGAGAACATTGGTATTGCATATATGGATACGGATGCACTAATTTACTGGATTAAAACAAATGACATGTACGAAGATCTACGCACTTTTATGTATAAAGATGATTTCGACTTTTCCGATTATCCCAAGGACCATCCAAATTACGACTACGACAGAAAAAAGAAAGTATTGGGAAAATTTAAAGATGAAACAAATGGTGTGCCGATGATGGAAATTGTAGCATTAATGTCCAAACTATATTCATTTCAACTGTACATAAGCGAAAGGAATCAACATCAAGTCACGAAAAAGGCCAAAGGAATAAAAACCTCTTTCCTGAAGAAGAACGTACAGTTTGAACATTATAAAAGATGTTTGTTTGAAAATGTTGAAACAACTGCAACGTTCAACACTATTAGAAGTTATAATCATCAACTCTTTAGTGTCAAACAAACAAAGTGGGCATTAAGCTACAAAGATGACAAGCGCCATATTTTAGAAGATAAAATTAATACTTTACCGTTCGGCCACTACTCCCTGAACCCTAACGACCAGTAAACCTATTCTTCGTCCTCTACCTTCTTCCTTTTTTCCTTTCCGTAAAGAAGAGGAGACATGGCAAGCCCAATGCCATGTTCCCTCTTTTTTACACTAATATGAAATGGCCTTGACCTATATTCAAACTATATAAAAGAGAATGAACTGTTGTACGGATCAGTATTTTTACAAGCGATGTGCAAGCAACACCTGAAGATGGAAAGTGTGAAGGACAAGATTGTAAATGAACTACATAAACCAGCAAGAAGAAGATTTCCAAGAAGAAGTACAACCATTAAAGGAATGAATGACCTTTACCAAGCTGATCTCATTGAAATGATACCGCACAGTAAATTAAACAAAGGTTTCAAATATATTTTAACAATTATAGACTGTTTTACTAAAATAGCTGACGCTTTACCATTGAAGGATAAGACTGGTAAAAGTGTTACAAAAGCTATGGAAACAACGATACAAAGAAATAAATTCAAAATCAAACATCTACAGACCGATGATGGAAAAGAATATTTTAATAAAGACTTTGGAGCTTTAATGAAGAAATATCAAATAAATCATTATTCTACAAATTCTGAAGTTAAAGCTTCAATAATTGAAAGGTTCAATAGAACATTGAAAGGAGCGATGTACAAACAATTTTCAAAACGAGGATCATACGTGTGGTATGACATATTACCACAACTTATATAAGAGTATAACAACAAATATCATCGTACCATCGGAATGAAACCTATCCAAGTAAACAGCGCTAATGCTAAGGTTGTATTACAACGCATCAGAAATAATACAACACCTAAATTGGAAAAGTTGCAACCAAAAAAGTTTAAAGTCAACGATAAAGTTCGTATAAGCAAATACAAAGGTGTATTTAGTAAAAGATATCTACCAAATTGGACTAATGAAGTATTTACAGTTTATAAAGTGCAACCAACTATACCTGAAACTTACTTATTAAAGGATAACAAGGGTGAATTACTTCAAGGTGGATTCTACGGACATGAATTGTTGAAATCAACAGTCGGTGATGTATATCTTGTTGAAAAGGTATTACAAAGGAAAAAGGATATGGTTAAAGTCCGGTGGTTAGGATTCGATAAAAGTGAAGACTCCTGGATTCCTTCAAAAGACTTGGTATAGTAATTTAATGGCTCATTGTGTGTTTAACCTTGACACAAGATGGAGATTGTACAACAAAAAGATCGATTTAATATCAATAATATTGATGAATTGACGGTTGACAATGATAAGTTAAATCATGGTAAGCATGGTGAATTACTACCAAATACGATAAGATGTTTAATAACTGGTCCTTCAAATTGTGGAAAAACAAATGTTGTTTTTAACCTTATAACTAATCCTAAAGGATTGCGCTTTAACAATATATACATTTTTTCAAAATCATTGCAACAACCAAAATATCAATTATTGGATAAAGTACTTGCAAGTGTACCTGAAGTGAATTTCTACAAGTTTAATGCCAGTGAAACAATTATGCAACCAAATGAAGCAAAACCATTTTCTATTTTTATTTTTGACGATGTGTCTTGTGAAAATCACGACACTATAAGGAATTACTTCGCTATGGGAAGACATCATAATATCGATAGCATTTATATTGGTCAAACATATAGTAAGATTCCAAAACAACTCATAAGAGACAATGCAAATATGTTGATCATCTTCAAGCAAGATGAAACAAATTTAAAACATATATATAATGATCATGTAAATGCGGACATGGCATTTGAGAAATTTAAAGAGATGTGTGGCAAAGCATGGAATGAGAAATATGGTTTTCTCGTTATTATGAAGGAAGAAGATATTAAAAATGGTAGATATCGTATAGGGTTGGATAAATTTGTATTTATGCGTTGAACTACCGATGCTACATCTAGTTACACGTTGAACTTCACGGTGTAAACATGGCGAATCAAGAAAAACTATTGAAAGAAATAAAATCACTCAGTGATTCTATTAGGATGAAGAATCGTGCATTGAGGATGGGTTTAAGTGAAAGAGAAGAATTTCTAGAGACTACATTTAAACCTATTACGGAACCTTTAAAACAGATATCAGAAACTATTGGTAAACCTCGTTATGAAGGAGATGTTTTACTACCAGTTTCTAAACAAGAAGTACAAGCATTAAAACAAGAAGAAGATGATGATTCATATACAAGTGCTAGTGAGCAAGAAGAACCAAAAGAAGAAGAACCAATTGTTGAAAAAGAAGAAGAACAGCCAATACCTGAAGCTGAACAATCTATTCCAAATTTAACTCAATTGAGTAGCGATATATTACAACATGGACCTCTTGGAAGAAAATATATAATGAAAATGCTACATGACATGAAATCAAACCCGAATTTGAGTAGATCACACGTATACGGAGCAAGAGTTGATGGGAATGAATTAAAGATCGGCGATTCAAAGCTTGAAATAACACAAGACGATTACATCATTATTGGTGAGCATAGATATAAAGGAACAAAAGGACTATATGAATTAATTTTTAAAAACATACCACTAAGATATTCATCCAAAGATTTAAGTGTTTTTAAGGAGATTCTACAAAATACTAACGCTCATAAAAGAAACTACTTAAAGGATGCAATGATTAATCGTTCACGTAAAACAAAATATAATATCGTTATAAAAAAGTTGTTTCCCCCACGAAAATCGCCAACATTACGTACTGCACCAGCGGTGAGACAACCACTGAAAAGAAAATCTTTATCACTTATGGATTTATCACTTCTTGAACAACATGGTAAAAAGAGTAAAGGAGATACTTCAACATCTGGCAAAGGATTGATGAAAAATCTATACAATACGAATGTGATTTACTACAACGACATCAATAAATTGGCTGACAGAATGAGACTATTGCATGAAGCCATGGAAGCCGGTCATACAGGTTTAAATAATGAATGGGTAGCTCTGATTGACGAACTCAGGAATCGCGGCATAATCGTATAATTGTCCGCGGATATATAAGAGTTGCAGGCGTATAATGTGTCAGTTCTAACATGAGCGTCGACAAGTTCGGACGATACTCCGCGTTAGGAGTGCAAGTTGGAGAAAACAGAAAAAGAGGTGGATTACCGCAAACACCCGAAGGTGACTATAACATAAATAATAAAAGTTTAAAGTTTGTTAAAGATCCAGAAGAAGATGGAGATGCAACAAATTAAAAACAGTAAAGGAGGAAACATCTACAAGTTTAAAACTCGACAACAACCAACTGTATGATGCAAAATCTCACAGGGTTATTAATGTTGCAAAACCAGTCAACAATGGAGATGTTGTTAATAAAGGCTATTTTTTATCTGCGATGGAATACGCTTTACTGTTGGAAAAGACTAAAAGTGAAAAAAGTACAATGCTTTAAATTATAAAATAACTAATGTGGCAGATCCAACCGAGGATACAGATACAATCAATAAGCGTTATTTGCACTCTGTAATACCAGAAAAGAAAAAGGATGGATTTTCCTTTTATAAATATACTATAAACGATATTGGATATCCTAAAGAAGAAAGTGATGGTGTTAATATAAAATACATTAAAGATAATTGTATTTTATATAATGGTGCTGTTATTGATTTTCATGGAAAAGTGTTGTCCAATCTGAAAGATGGTTCAACTCCATCGGATGCTGCTACCGTGAAACAAATGAATGAAAGCTTGAAGAAAGGAACATCCGCTTTTGTTAAACAAAATCAGGTAGTGTCAAAGACAGGTGATGAATTTATGCAAGGAAGTGAAAAGTTTACTTACTACAACTACAAAATGACAAGTGGGATGGAAAAAGTAAAAGATTGTCAAATATAAGTTTAGGCACGGAAGAACATGATGCTGTTATTTTAACACAAGTACCACAACTATCAGCTAATGGTGTTAATTTTATGTGTAAAGGTAAACGTTTAACCCTAGTTAAATCTGGTAAAGATGATCATGATTGTGTTGTTTTAAAACAAACTATAGTTTTAGATAAAATAAATAACGTATATGATGGAAAAGGTAAAAGAATATCTAACATATCAGCAGGAATAGCTCCGAATGATGTTGCTACTATTAATCAAGTTATAGCAACCTCTAATAACGATCCATCTGTGTATACATGTAATGGTAAACGTCTCACAAATCTTGATAATCCTCAATATGACAAAGATGCTACTAATATAGAGTATGTAAAGAATCTTGTAGGTAATGTAGTTATTGATATGCATAATCATTTGATTAATAAATCGTTGACATACAATAAAATTGAAGATTCTCAGAGAAACCAATGGATTAAAGATAAAATCATCGATAGATACTAGTAAAACTTATGAATATTTAAGTGTGGAATACACAAAAAAGGATTCATTATCATAAAGTATTTCATAGAGTAAAGACTTTGGTTGCATAAAACAGCATAATGAAGACCGCATCGTTCAGTCGTCGTCAGGACATTGACAAGAGAGGACGTGGTATAACATCAGCTGCATTATCACTGCTCAGACAGATTCCAGTTGGTGCTGTTGTAAATCGAGCGATAGACGCTTTACCATACGAATTACATCTGCCCGGAGGTTATCAATATTGTGGACCTGGAACTAAGTTGGCAAAACGTTTAGCAAGAGGAGATCCTGGAATTAATAAATTAGATCAAGCTTGCAAGGAACACGATATAGCATATTCAAAGTAAAGCATATTAAAGATTCGACAAATAGATCAATAGCGGATAAAATTCTAGCGGAAAAAGCTTGGCAAAGAGTAAAATCAAGTGACGCAAGTATTGCAGAAAAAGCATCGGCTTGGGCAGTAACTACAGCCATGAAGACGAAAGCTAAATTTGGTGCTGGAAGACGACGTCGCAGAGGAAGACCTGCAAAGAGAAGAGCTCCCAAAAGAGGTGGAAACATTAAGAAGAGACGTCGTAGAACTCGTAAAGCAACAGTAAAGAAAGCTTCTATTTGGTCAATGGTAAAAAACGGAGCAGGTTTATACCTAAGACCGTACCGTGTGTACTAAATAAGAAGAATCAATTGATAATTCCAAATAAAGCTTTAACAAATCATTAATTAAATGATTATGTAAAATGTTTAAAAATACCATTCTTTCGAGGAGTTTTTATGAAAGATGCATTACCAATTAAAATATGGAAAAATGAAACTGGAATAGTAAATTTGGATTCCACCTATGGTCCAGGCACTCATTGGGTATGCTATAAAAAACTTGGACAAACCGTTTACTACTTTGACAGTTTTGGCAATCTACCACCTCCGAAAGAACTTCAACATTATTTTCGAAACTCCAAAAATATTTTTTACAATTACAAAAGAGAACAACCTAACAATACTGAAATCTCTGGGCATTTATGTTTGGAATTTCTAGCGAAGAGTGTCAGTCACCTTTAAGATGTCATCGTATACAGTGTTACTGAGTGGAAATTCATCCACATTGAAAAGTACGCTGTTCCCAGCATTGCGTCTATCCAAGGAAAGATTATGGGAAGCGGCATTACTTGATTTGACTACCTACAACTCAATTCCCAATGTTACGGAAGGAAAAAACAATTTACTACATTATTATGAAACTATGGATGCTTCAGGAAAATACTCAGAATTGAAAATAATTACATTTCCTACTGGAGCTTATGAAATCGATGATATAAACCAATTACTACAGAAACAACTCGGAGAAGAAAATATCACCGTTAAAGGAAACAATAATACTTTAAAAGCAGAAATAACTTCGAAATATTATATCGATGTCAGCTTGGAAAACTCCATTGGCAGTTTACTTGGATTTACAGATACAAAAAAGAAAATCTTAACTCCTGGAACAACTCATTCAGGTAATACAACTGTAACAATATTGAAAGTAAATAGTATCGATGTAACGTGTAATATTATACACGGATCATATAGAGAAGGAGTAGATCAGCATATTTTACATACATTTTATCCAACAGTGGCTCCCGGTTTTAAAATTGTTGAGAAGCCACAAAACTTGATATACCTACAGTTAAACACCAGTTTCATCTCAGACATCGTACTGAACATATTGGATCAAGACGGTATTAGTGTTGACTTTAGAGGAGAAACAATTACTATACGGATACACATCAGAGCAGCAACATAAAAGTCGACATGGGATTATCATTTAAACCGCAACGGAAGAGTCGGGAGCTCAGTAGCTCCTCGACATTGGAAGAGTTAACATCGGACAACATTCGTTTTCTACAGAAGATTGGATTAAAACTTAACAACGATGGATATCCTGGATATATCTCAAGAACCGACATTCGACGAAACACTATGGGAGAAGGAATATCACACCCACAACCCTTACACTTCATCAAAATTAAACAATAACGATGAAATAAGGATTCCTATTCAACAACAAGATATTTACACGTTACCGTGTGAAAGTTATTTGTACATTGAAGGACGGGTATTAAAATTGGATGGAAAAACTGCTTCAACAGTTCCTTTTATAAATAACCCGATGGCGTATCTTTTTGATGAAATAAGATATGAGATATCAGGGGTGACGGTTGATTCGACAAAAAAGGTTGGTATAACAACGACATTGAAAGGATTAACATCATTAACACCGCATGAGAAGAATTCAATTGTCACCGCCGGATGGGTTGCCCCTGATAAAGACACTATAACACCGGATTCCAACGGTCACTTTGATTTTCATGTACCTTTACGATTGCTTTTGGGATTCGCTGAAGATTACAAACGAATAATAATAAATGTCAAACAAGAATTGGTATTACTCAGATCTTCAACTAACAAGGACTTGATACTTGCAGACCCTGCAACTACGGAAGATAAACTGGAATGGCAACTACAATTGGATAAAGTTGTTTGGAGAGTACCTCATGTAAGATTGGCCGATGAACATAGAATCGTATTATTGAGAAAGTTAAAATCTGACCGTGATATTGTGATGCCATTCCGAAGTTGGGAATTCCATGAATATCCTACACTACCTCAGACAGAACGACAAACATGGACCGTCAAGACATCAACTTACTTGGAACGAGCAAGGTACATAATACTCGGTTTTCAAACTAAGCGAAAATATGTTATCACTGCAAATGCCGGTCAATTTGATCACTGTAAAATAAAGAATTGTAAAGTTTTCCTAAACTCTCAATTCTTTCCGTATGACAATTTGAATGTCATGTTCAGCAAAAAACGTTTCTTGATTTTATACGATATGTATGCAAGATTTCAATCGTCATATTATGGAAAGACTAATACACCACTATTATCACCTGACCAGTATTATTCCAAGGCTCCGATAATTGTAATCGATTGTTCAAAACAAAATGAATCGGTAAAATCATCAAGTGTGGATATAAAAATTGAAATGGAATTTGAACAACCAGTAGCGGATGGAACTTCAGCATACTGTCTAATTCTACATGATAAAATAGTTACTTACACACCGCTGACCGGAATTGTGAAGAATGTACTTTAAAAAGAATTAGTACAACGACTGCAGATTTTTGAGGTTAGAATTATATGTCTCAATTTTTGAGGTTAGAATTTCGTTTGTGAAAGACAAGTTGAAAACAAACATTTATGTGATTGTATAAATTTCAAGGATTCCACGAAAAAACATAAAAGCGAAAAAATCATAAGTGGAAAGTTCATTATATCTTCGACCGTCGTATGGGAAACATAGTTCGCAAGATGAGTTCTACTAACGGAGAAGAAAATACACCTCTAATGGATGATAATAGTTCAGATATAGAAAAACAAGTTGAACGAGAAATGGACGAGTTCCTCAAGTTTAACAAACATAAGAAGAGAGAAGAAGAAAAAGAAGAAGGAGAAGCTGAAAAAGAAGTAAAAAGAAAAAAGGTTGAAGTTAACATTACAACTAATATTTTAACAGAAGTATTTCTTCGGATTTTCTACCCCATTTCTTCATGCATGACGAAAAGTATTTCAGTTGAAATTTTAAAATCATTGGATTATTCACCGATTGCTATTTTAAATCATGGAAATAAAATGGTTACATTCACTGAAACTTCTTGGGAATCATTTATGAAACATTTACATCTTTTGAAATGCTATTGGAGTAACAACACATTTGGAAGAAGAACAAGATTAAGTTTATTGGAATCAAATATTGAAGTTGATATAGTGAAACATCGTGGAGGACAAATGGTTCGCTTCAGAGATTTAACTAGACATGATGTAAAATTACATTTGACTAAAGAAGAATTTTACACTTTAAGTTGTACTACCGGTCCCGTCACCAGATATTTGAAACAACTAATATTTTCAAGTGCAATAATCAAAGACTATCTAATTGATACATTGGACAGACAACCTTTCGTTCCAATTTTATACGGTCCCGTGGATACTTCAATTTTTAATCGAATACCTCAAGAAGTGGATATGTGGAGACAATTGAACAACTATCACACCAACTTTAATATCGACGAAGAAGCGCAAGAAGTTAAAGAAGAACAATCGTGTTTGTAATACAAGTCAGTTGCTGACGAGACTTCATCATGAACAAACGGGTTTCGTTTTCTAATGCGCCACATATAATGGAAGTTAAAAGAGGTATAATTGAATTTCAAGCTTTTCGAGGAAATGATGGAAATTTTATCATAAAAGAATTAGTAATTTTGGATATGAATACATCTGTAGTTTATCATTACTTATTCAAACCTCCATTACCATTCAATAGACTAACAACTAAAGCGAAAGTTACAAACAAATGGTTGTACAAACATTTTCACAACTTAAGATGGGATGAAGGTTTTATTAGTTATAACATGATGCCGCACATTATGAATCATTACTGCAAAGAGTTCAAAACTATCTACACAAGAGGATTGGAAAAAGCTAATTGGATACAATCATTTACAAGCAACGAAGTGATAAATGCAATAATAGATAGAGATTTCCAATGCTACTTCAATGAACTTTGTATTTCATCAAAGAGTTTTAAACACCGAAGGTCACAGTGCGCTTTGAAGAATGCCTACCGCTTAAATAATTTCCTTCAACAGAATGGTGGGGGTAATGTCGGTAATAAAAGTGAGAGCGCTACCATGACGCAGCATGAGTATTACTCGAACCTCCGAAGAGACAACATCTCCGACGGACAATATTATTAACAAGAAGATTAACAATAACATCAAGATGGCATCGCAGAACTTTCTTCAAAATTTGGTTGATCAATTTAACGCTCATTCTAAATCAACAATCTTACCGACGAAGAAATGTTCTGAACTAAAAGAAGAAAAACATTACATCATACATACAATCAAGAAGATGGACACTTCAATTGGTGATGCTATTAATTGCACATTGAGCGAGGCGCCGTATACAGTTGGTGACGAACCGAAGTTTCAAATCTTCCTACCGAAACGGTTTGTACAACTTCTACAAAATGAAGATCTTCGAGTTATTCAACCTGGCGCACTCTATTTAGTTTCACACGGACCGAGTGGAAACAACTCAACTGAACTAACTATTCATGTAACACCTACTACTAACTAGTTTGTACATAACGTTGTAAATATATGTGTTTGTAATGGTTTCTCAATAAAGATGATATAAAACAAAAATAAAAGAAGCAACATATTGTTATGTCTTTGTACATAGCAATATGTTGCTTTTTTTAAAAATTCCACGGGATGACCTTGACCCAATTTTGTATGATAATAAAAGTGAAAATCAACTTGTGAAATTCATCAGTCTACGACTAGCTTTCGTACCGTACACATCTCGCTCTCTATAACTAAATACAAAACTTCAACATGTCCCTAAAGGTCAAGTGTGCATCTTACGATACCAACACCATTACGAGTTTTGAACAACTTGAAGATTTAACAAACGAAATGCGAGTTTTACTTACCGGTGGTTATCACTTAACTGTTGATGTTAGTGCTACTAATGTAAGGATGTTTACTAAAACAAAATACTGCGAAGATGAAGTATTTCTTTCTACACAACCTACAACATCTTCATCGCCGACTGGTCAACATAACATCAAGTTCCACAAGTATTACCAATGTTAAATAACTTTTAACAAGTAAAACTAAGGAATCACGTGATCAATGTCAAGTTGATAAAAAGGGAATGATACTTGTATAACTAATCATTCGCTTCCCGACTCTCGCTGCGTCAACACCTAATTTTAAAGATGTTATACAGAATGATGATTGAACTTGATGGAAAAATCTATGGAAAAGATTACAACACCGTTGAACAAATGACTGAAGATTTAAATATATTAACTAAAGAAGGATATCAGGCTAAATTAATTTTAAAATTTCCTGAAGTACATCCACTATCGACTGAAGAACTTATCGCTATGGCTAAAGCGGAGAGAGAGAAAAAGGCTGAAGAAGACAAACAGAAACAGACAAAGTCTGAAGAAAATAAACAGAAACAAACTTCTTAAGTATCAACATTCCTTACATTAGTAAGGTATAATTTTTTTAAACTTCGTTTGAATGACCTTGAAATTACCCCCCACCACTTTTTGTAGTACATAAAACTGACTATTCAACACTATACACTCTTATTCTTTCACTGGACTCAGTAGCGTCAACATGGAAGAACAAAAGTACAAGTACGAACCTCGTTACTGTTGTGAACAACAGTGTACAGATTTAGGACCAATGATGGTGGACGGGTTAGCTTGCACTAAATGTGAATTTTTTGGATCTTGTTACTGCAAGTGCAAAACAAAACAACTACCGCCACCGGAATTGCGAACTTTCAAATTTTACAAATCAAGATATTTTCATACATGCTGTCCTCAAAGATGTTTCAAATTTCATCCTCTCGATCTAGCTCATTGTCAACGCACCAAGTCTCATCAAGATGATTTTTGTACACATATGATAAAAAGATGTAAATACAGATCAGATTGGTATTCCGATCCTGTAGAACCATCAAATGTGTAATTTCAGTTTTACACTCTTTTTTAAAACTTCAATTGGATGACCTTGAGATTTCCCCCACCATTGGTTTTTAGACTTCCCCCCACCATAAGTCTTTTAGATTTCCCCCACCATTAGTTTAAGTTTTGTATCTTATTGAATCCACCTTTGAATTATTTCACTTCCAACACTCTAACTAACAACATGGGATCGCCTTTCGTCAAGTTTCAACATATAATAACTGACAGAGAAGAATTGGAGGAAATATTTCAAAATTTGCTCTCTGTCATGGATAGATATCCTATGAGATGGATCAGACTTGATGTTCACTATTTACGTCCTCGTGATTCTTCATCATCTAGTGAAGACGAAACAACGACTACTACTTCAGCTAGGATATTTCAATTTTCTTCATCATCGAGTGAAGACGAAACAACGACTACTACTTCAGCTAAGATATTTGAATTGAAAAACGAAGAAGAGGAACTTAGCTATTTACTTAATAACAAGCTCATGCTCACCGACAAATAAGCCTCCTTCCTAAGCACCGATCTTCATTCAATCACCGACTCTCGCACGATGAACAACTCTCCGTTGGCACGAATGAATTCTAGTTTCGAAGTAAATTCTAAAGAAGATTTGCAAGAAATATTTAATACTTTACACGAAATTGTTAGTAAATTCAACACTGTTAAAATGAATCTGGAAATAACTTACGCCTGTCCTATTTGTGATAAGGTTGAAAGTTCTGATGAAGATAGTTTGCTAAATCTTACTCCACTTACACCTCTACAATCAGACACGACAACAACAAGTACGGAAGCAAATGGTGAGCAACCTCCTTCCCCCACCACTTCTTTGTGATTCAACTTCCCCCACCACTTCTTTGTAATTCAACTTCCCCCACCACTTCTTCGTTTAACTAACGTTCCTCGCTTTCACTTCTCATTCCGTCTCCAACATTTGAACTATCAACATCACTTGTTTCAAAATTTCAAACACCAAAAAACAACACTAATGATGGATATGATGGATGAAGTTTCTTTCGTCACAAGCATGGAAGAGGAAAAAATGAAAGAGGAAAAATTGAAATTGGAAATTAAACGATTGGAATTGGAACGGGAAAACCAACTCGAGATATTACGTTTCTTCAAACTTGTCAAATACGTCATCTGGGGACTCTGCCTTTACCTTATCCTCGTCGTCGGCGTTTGCTTTTACAACTCCGTATTTCATCACAAAAATTCAACATGTATTGCACATTGATTGTATTTGTTTTTGCACATTGATTGTATCTGTTTTTACGAATAAAGTTCAAAACTTAAATCTACCTATCCCGCTATCACCGGGTAGTTCAACTCTCAGAACTATTTCCTGTGGTAGCGGGATAGGCTTTTTTAAAACTTACTCGGGATGACCTTGACATACTTTCCGTAACCCAATTATCAAGTTGAATTTCAATTTTGAACTAACTTTTAATTTATGCATACCTCCCCCTCATTTAATATACGACCGGAAGCTGTGTGCCCCGGCACGTGGCTTCCGGGGCATGTGCCCTGAGCCAGGAGTAACCAAATCTAACTACTCTTAGATGATATATTTGTTATTAATATACTTTATACAGTAACATTTGATAAAAACCACTATTCTAGTTAGTCGTTCATACTAAGTCCAAAAACATTAAAAAATAACATAACATTATTCTGGAGAATACAGTAAAAAGTTCAGTACAGTTCCCCTAAAAACTTGTTCAAATATAAATTAACAACAAGCAATAGTTTCGTTTAAAATAAGACCAGATCGGATGTTTATGCCTCCCTCTTGGAAGAAGGAGTAGAATGTAAATATGATGTTCATTAAAATTATATGAAGGCAAATTAAGTGCTAAGGTAACTGGGTCGTAATGTTTAATGAACGCTGTTGACATTCCTCTACTTCGTTGTGAAGTACCATAGCATAACTGTTTATATTGCAAAATAAATCTGACCTAGTTTTTATGGTAGTTAATGATGCTAAAAATATGTATATTTATATTTTAATTTTTGTAATGCTACATTAAAAAAGAAAAGAATGTTCAGACATAAATTAATAATGGCTTTTACAATATATATACCGATTTTTAAAACACTTTATTTTGTGAAGTTCCTTGGTTTATTTCGTTAAGCTGGCAATGCTATTAAGTTCCGGGAAGCACTATAGTATTTATAGGTAGATCTCCTATTGATACAGACTGAAATTAGTTGTACTCAAAACAATGATTTTAGTTCTAATTGTATAATATGTAAAAATAATTAAAATTTAGGTAGAATTCGTTGTACTATTCATTCAATTCTTATTTTAAAAGAGTTTATTTCGTTCATTTCAAACTTAATAAATTACTCAAGCAAGAAATTAAATGTAAAAAAATAACGATAGTGTAAATCACGTGCATAAATTCTACATAAATACAAATTATCAACTGGATTTAAGGGACGCACTGTTAACGTTAAGTTTAAACTCAATGAACAGTCTTTTTAATTATGTACCTTCAGGTCTGAACGGTAGGAAATCATGTTTTCTGCTCTTTTTGACATATGAAAAGAGTTCTATGTTGTTTACGATGTCCAAGGACTTCAAAAGTCGGAATATCAAATATTGGAATGCCAGACTTTGAATGCCGCCAGTTCGAATTCGCACTTTGTCAAGGATTTTTTTTATATTATTGCCCTCCTGCACTCTTGCACGTCATTCTTTTACTTTTTAATACATCACTGATGTAACCTTTTTCAGATATGTTGCCTTTTGGGATGGAGCAAAGAAATACAAAATAGATAACAAACAAATGAAAAATAACTAACTATAATTAGTTAAAACGTTCTTACTGCTCGTACGGGGCTTAACTCATTCAACTTTGAGGTTTCCCTCAATTCGTTTATGGTTTTTGTATGTTAGAATTGAACTTGATAACAATAACAATTATTCACCTATCTAGAGGCTGTTAATTTTCCAACTTTTAATTTGAAAAAAAAAAAATCATACATTTTCGGCCTTGAGGTTAAACAGCTTGTTATACGTTAAAATTTACGATGTAAATATTGAGAACAAAGAGTAAATATGAACTCAGGGTTAACAAAGACACATTGGAGAAAAAGATATATGAATAAAGTTCTAATAAACTAAAAGATCTTTCACTAACCTTTTTTCAGGTTTTCAATTGATTATAACATGTGGGTTGGTCAAGAATAACCACATCAAAGAAAATTCTGAAGTAGGCGTTCTGGCCCAGGACCAGCAAATCAGCCCTTTACCAAAGGTTTATTCTAGGATAAAGAAATTTCGGCCTTGAATGTAAAAACTCGTAATTATTGAAGTAATTTGCCTATATTTACACTATTTATAATACTAGATTGTATAGTATAACAAAAAGAAATAACGGGAACAATGAGCATTTACATATTTATTTTTGCATTGCACCTTTCAAGTATATAATATAAAATCTATTCAAGAAGGTCTATAAAATAGCAGAAACGGATACAATAATATAAAAGCTAAGTAAGGCATTTCGTTGAATAGTTTGCCTAATATCGTCGTTTATATGTTAAGCATTGCGAATATATCCTAAACATTCTCAAAATGTTCCAATGAAAATTCCTTTTCTAACTCATAAGAGAATATTTATTGATTACCCAAAATAAACACTATAATATTTTTCAGACATTAATAGTCCTAGCCCTAAGTTATACATTCTACCGTTCGTTAAATCATATATTTATAATTTTTGACACAGTTGCTTAGGTTGATGGCCTAGTTATTAAACCAATCACTCGCAACCGGGTGACAAACGTTTCATTGCGTGAAATTGAAAAAGTTAAAATATTCGCACTTTTTCTAGTATTTTGTAATTTTCAACAAGAAGGACTAGTTTTACGAAAGAAGATGTTTAAGAACTACTAAACTATGTTAAATTTCATACTATTTTGGCACTCGATCATTTAAACATACGCAGCAGTTTTCCACATACACTAATTCAAACTTTAGTCATTTTTCCCCCTTTTTCATGGAATATTGCGGTCTTAGCCTTAAAAAAACACCATCTATTATGGTACTAGTCATTGTTGAGATAAGTCGGGGACCTTAAAAATTTTGAATCCTCTAGATATTAACAACCCTTTTTTGCCACTTTGTTTTAATTTACATTTATAATAATATATGAATATTTATTTGTTAATAACCCCCTAAAAATTCAAGTTTCAATTTAATTTTAAATCTAAAAAATACTAAAAAATTTTCTTTGTTTGATGAAATGGGCATTTCATAACAAATCTGAGTAGTGGGGAATGGCTACAGTTGGGCCAGTTCAAGGTCAGTGGTTGGAAGTGGCAGGTGTGCGTAGTAATAGTGGGGTGGGGGCGACAGTGATGGATGGGTTTTGTAAGTGGGTCAAGGTCATCCGGAGGGGGTTTTTAAAAATTTATTTATTCAATCAAAGCCTTCTTGTGATAGTTGCATGAAAGGAGAGCTCCATAGGTGTTTACAGTGCGAGTCGATAGAGTAGAATGAGACATGTGTCCATGGAAGAACGATCATATAAACCCGGTAATATAGTGAATAAGAATAATTGGACAGCGTCGTCAATAGGTGTAACAAGATTGAAATGTTGATACTGCAGCATGTCAGTTAAGACAGCGTGCAAAACAGTATCAGTACAGTATGCAGCGTTGCACAGACTAGGTTTTGCAAAGTACAACGGGTGAAAACTGTAGTATTTCTTAAGCTTAGCCAATGTAGTACGCGGTTTAGAAATTGTGGAGTTAGATTGTTTCTGTAAAATGTGTTTTGTGCGTAAAAGTTTTAGTTGTAAAGTGTGCGAAGCCATGATAATATACGAAGGGAAGATGTGTACTCTCCGACAATCAGCGGGTATATGACCGGCGCCCGCGAGTGTGTCTGAATATATAGAGACTAATTAGCATAATAAGTGCAAACATATGTTAGAGTAAAAAAGCGTAAGTCAAAAAAGTGTTAGAGACTTGCGGATAGTTGTTCACTGTTGCCCTATCGCCACTATAATGACGCGCGCGCGGTACCAATGCCCGTTTTATGGGGGTTGTGTGGGTGGCCCCTCCCAACCCCTTCCCCAACCCCTCCCCCTGAGAGGATGACATAAATGAACAGAACTTCGGAGAGCTCAGTTATTTGTCGGGCGGCGCCGCGAAAGGTTGTAGCAGGGGGAAACATATAGGCGAAGAAAAGTATCGGTAGCCGCAGAACTTAATTAATTATTCAGGTGCAGGATTGCAAGTAATGTTCCGTGGATAATGCAGTGGGGTTAAAACTGTTAATTGAACAGGTAAATCTTGTATTGTAGCAATAACTGTAATAGTAGACAGTTGTAAAATGTATCACCTACATGTTTGCAAGAAATGTTCCGTGCACGAATAAGTAGGATTACAATTGCCAATTGTACAGGTAAATCTTGTACTGTAGCAATAACTATAATATTAGACGGTTGTAAAGTGTATGACCTGCTGGTGTGCAAGAAATATCCCGTGCACGACTAAGTGGGATTACAATTGCAAACTTTCACTCAAGTATACAAATACGCCTCTATTATGTATATCCTCCGAAACTTGTTTATGTTCAACTTCAAATTGTCAAACAGAAACACTCGATCTAGTCAATATCTATTGCTTGTTGTACCATTTTTTACTAAGGAATCAAGTAGGCATCAATTTTGTTATCTCGGTCCAAAGTTGTTTAATGAATTTGTGAGATTTTTGGGAACGAAGTGATATTTGAGAAAAAGCATAAAGTTAAGATCAAAGCTTTACAATTTGTTAAAGAGTCTATGTAAATGCATGTTAAAATAACTTTATGTATTAAATTTAAATTTGTTCATCATTTTGTGTAATTTTAATGCATTTAAATTATTTATTAAAATTAAATTATATTGTTATGCTCTAAGTCAAATATTTATTGCTTGTTACTAATTTATTTCTGTTTTCCGTACTGTTTGTACTATGCCTATGTTATGGTTTTGAGTGACGAAGAAACATGAATAGAATAAAAGACAATGAATTAATAAAGATAAGAATAGCCAACTATACTCCCGCACGCGCCCTCGAGGTGCATTGGGAGGTAAAATATGTAATGTATCAATGTTTTATTTCGGAAATAAAGAAATTTTGATTTGAAAATTTTGATTTGATTTGATGATTTGAATTGCCAATTGGACAGGTAAATCTTGTATTGTAGCAACAAGTATAATAGTAGACCGTTGTAAGGTGTATCACCTGCACGTGTGCAGGAAATGTCCCGTGCACAAATATAGAGACTAATTAGCATATTAAGTGCAAACACATTTTAGAGTAACAAGCGTTAGTTATAAAAGCGCCAGAGACTTACGGATAGTACCTCACCCGACCGATTCAGCCACCGAAATGGCGCGCGCGCGGCAGCAATCACCCTTTTTATGCGATCGATGAGTCACGTGCGACGCCCCTCCAACCCCCTCGCCGAGAAAACGGCATAAAAGAGCGAGGTTTGGGATAGCTCGGTTATTTGTCAGTCAGCTGCGGCTACGGGCACAAGAGTCAGAGGAAGAGACGGATAGTTTAAGAAAAGTATCGGTAATCACGGAAGTTAATTAATTAATTATTCAGTTGTAGGATTGCAAGTATCGCTCTGTGGATAATCAAGTGGGGCCACAACTGTGATTGAACAGGTAACTATCGTATTATAGCAATAATTGTAATATTAAACGGTTGTAAAGTGTATAAGCTGCAGGTGTGCAAGTAATGCCCCGTGCACGATCAAGTAGGATTACAATAGTGAATTGTACAGGTGAATCTTATGCTGTAGCGATAACTATAATAGTAG
The DNA here is from genome assembly GCA_030545055.2 of Neoaliturus tenellus. Classification (NCBI taxonomy): domain Eukaryota; kingdom Metazoa; phylum Arthropoda; class Insecta; order Hemiptera; family Cicadellidae; genus Neoaliturus; species Neoaliturus tenellus. Next base: position 110,644,391 of record CM061533.1, read on the forward strand.
ACGGTTGTAAAGTGTATAACCTGCAGGTGTGCAGGAAATGTCCCGTGCACGACTAAGTGGGATTATAATTGCCGATTGTAGGGGTATTGTACATATTAAGCGTTAAAAATAGTGAGTAAAACAAGTGTAAGTATTAAACGTATGTTACTAGTTGGTAGATACTAACGGATTAGCTCTTACCGCTGTGGTGTGGCCGGCCTATATGGGAGCCGCGCGGTCGCGTCACGACTTAAATAGGGGTGCCCACTCACTCGTGACCCCCCCCCCCCCCGCCGACGTCCCAACGTCTTAGGTATACTTTCTGAGAAATATCAACTAGGGTAAGAGGTATTCGCATAAGTAATGGCTTTATAAATAATGGTCTATTGTATGTTAAAAAACAGACTGCGTGTACCGGCGATTAATTTCCGTTGGAACTATAACTAAGCGGCGGAAGAGGGCAGATAACAAACTGCGATAGTTATGCTGTCACGCACGCGACGAGGAAAGCTGCAGATGTAGCTGTCAGTGGATGTACTTGTCAGCGGATGTAATTAGATGTTATCTAATGCTAATTAAGAGGTACAAGGCTCCACCTGCGTTAGGGGCGACCCACATGTAACAAAGCACATCCGTTTGGAATTTTCCACTGACGTTACTGGAAAGTTCCGCGCCCCTCAAACCCCTCCTGGCCCCCCACCACTTTGTGAGCCGAGAACCTCTTTGGCGACTATTGCTGAGTTAGTTCGGAACAATGCGTCGGACGCGATGGTTGTTCCGAACTCAGAGGGGAACTCAAATATATAAGCGGCCGATATACATTTGAGTTACTCTTGTTATTAGGCTATTACTATTTAACATTTGTTTGTGTGTGTGTGTGTGTGTGTGTGTGTGTGTGTGTGTGTGTGTGTGTGTGTGTGTGTGTGTGTGTGTGTGTGTGTGTGTTTGTGTGTGGCTATGTTTTTATGCGAAGCGTTATTTATTAGTTTTAAGTTGTGTTAGTTTTAAGGTTTAACTTGCGCATTGCGATGTTAGCATTAAGGTGTGTTATGGTAAGATTTATGTTTAAGAAATGTGTTTTTAATCTTAAGTATTGGTTTATGGTATGTGTGTGTGTGTGTGTCTATGTCTGTGTTTGTTTATCTGTGTACTAATAATTTTTTACATTTCACAGCTAGCTGTTAGGATGGGTAGATTAAATTTAAATTTAAATGTAACTTCAAGAAGTTCGATTGAACTTCATTAAATATGGGTGGGACATGCGCGTTGTGCCGTAGGTAGCACAAATTTTTATTGTTTTTGATTTTCGTTTTTAATTTTGGTCAGGCAAAAATATGTTTGGGTGGGTTTAGATTAAGGGTGGGAGGTTAGAGTTGCGTCTTGCACTAGCTGTTCCAGTGTCCCTAACTACCACATGGTCAAGCCCAGTGCCAAATGGCCCGAGACTGAACCGCCCGTATCACAGCTCACCAAACTGGATCGCCAAAGTGCGTGCGGGCAAAAAAATTGGGATCCCTCGCAAGACGTAACTTTTTGGGTTGGCATTGGGAGTGTTTGAGGAACACAGGGTGGTGGAGACGGTTACGGCCGCCTCCATCACCTTGGATCATTATTATTTTTTGGTGACCTTGACCTCAATCCATTCATGCATAACCCCCCCCCCGCCGACCGGAAGCCGGAAGCCATTGGAAAGCTCTAATTAGGAGTAATATTGTGGTAAAGACAGAATTAAATTATTTTCTTTTAATAAAACTTTATTATTAAAAGAAACAACCACTCATTGACTTGCCTATATTAGAGTGTCGTGGTTTGCGTTGGGACATTCATTTTCAATAATAGCTAGAGTGAACATGTCTCCCCGAGATGGTCCAATATTTTATAACAAATGTACAAAAGTTGAAGAAGTATTGGAGGTGGATGAAGAAAACGATATAGAAAACGATGAAGAAATTGAGTGCCTTTGTTAAGTGAAAATGTTGTAACAAGAATATTTGTAGATCCGAATTCTCCAATGGATATTATGGGAAGGTTTGTAATTGAAGTTATGACATTAATAGAAAATGAAAGATTAGTAAACATAGCATCTCCAATTTTAGTTGATGATAGACCCACCTTTGGTGTATATTGGCGTAACAGTGATCTGTTATGGTTATGGGCGGAGGCATATGTGGAGTATTTGCAATTGGAAGAAAATATAGGCTTTAATCATTACTTTTCAGCTTTAGTCTTAAACTACTAATTTTTAACATCTCACTAAAAAATCTTACCATCCCCCCCACTACAACTGGGGGGTTATAAAAAGGGAGCAGTAGAGAAGCATTTCATTTCGCTGCTAAATTTCAATGAGTAAACATCAACAAGATGGATCAATGTGAAATTTGCTTAGAAACTTTTCATGATAATATTCTACTAGAAATACACAAAGAGTTATTCCATAATAATAATGAAGATGTAACAGAAACCGAATATGAAGATTTAAAACTACATGGAGAAGAACAACAAGAAGAACAAAAACAAGAACAAGAAGAAGAACAACAAGAAGAACCTTTAGCAGGACCATCTAATGCTATACCGAGTTTAAAAGTATTTGCCTTAGAAGGTAGAGTAGTAATGCACCACAAAATTCAAAATGAAAAATTGGAATTGGAGCAGTTTTTTAAAGAAGTAAGAAGAATTGTAAGTGAAACACTCACAGAAGAATTAAAAAGGCTAAATTTTATTAAATTTGGCATATTATTAAATGCTATGTTTACTAATGTAGAAGGAGAAACGTCACCAAGAGGATTCATGACAAAAAACCAGACCATAATGGCAAGTTCAGATATTAATTCAATAGTTGAAGAATGTTTGGAAGAAATTTTAACAAAAATTCAAGAACATGAAGGAAGAGGATCTGGTTGGAGTTTGGTTAGTATTGGGGTATGGATTTCAGAGTTCATAAACATGGGTATGGATTAAGGGGTAGCAGTTATATTCCGCTCCCAAAGAAAATTTCAAACACCAAATCGTGCATAAATATTCAAAATGAAGATATGGAATGTTTTAGATATGCAATGACGGCAAAATTTGTACCACCTGACCATGCAGTAAGACCCAATGAAGAATATGACATACAAAGATATAGATATAGTTTCCAAGGATTGAGTTACCCAGTGCCTTTAAAGGACATCTCAAAGTTTGAAAAACAAAACCCTGGAACATCTGTCAATGTTTTTTGGTTTGGACAGTTCGAATAAAGTGTACCCATTGCGTGTGGTGAAGAATGAACTCCCAGATCATACAGACTTATTACTACTTACAAAAGGTGATGTTTCCCACTATGTATGGATCAAAAAATTTGAAACTCTTGTTAGTAATCAATTATCAAAAAATAGAAATAAAAAGATAATTTGCAAAAGATGCTTCAATTTCCATGAAGAAAGAAGAGAAGGAAACGAATGGTTACAAGAGCATAAAAAACTATGTAACAACAACTATGAAGCAAAAATTATCTTACCGTGTCCAAGTAAGGCGGAGTTAAAATTTTTGAAAATCTCCCATCAATACCGGATTCCCATTGTTGTCTATGCTTATTTTGAATCGACACTAGTGCCTATTGAAAATAATGATGGCGATGTAGCAAGGAAAAGTGTTAAGTATCAGACACATGATCCAAACAGTTTTTGTTTAATGGTTAAATCTACTCTTTCTGAAGAACATCTAAATAGATTTAATTTAACTTCAAACCTATCGTCTATCGTGGTGTTAATGCTTCTAAAATATTCCTTGATCAGTTGTATATAATAGCAGAAAGTGTGGAAAGATTGAACAGTGATATTATACCGATGATACCTTTGGATGAAGAAGAAGAGATTCAACATGAAAATGCGACTCATTGTTATTTATGTACAAATGAATTTACTGTGGAAAATCACAAGGTTCATGATCATGACCATCTGACAGGGTATTATAGAGGTGCTGCATGTAACAGCTGCAATATCAACTACAAGATCCCCACAAATATACCTGTAATATTACATAACCTTAGTGGTTATGATGCACATTTTATCATTCCGGAATTAGGGAGAGATAAAAGAGAAATTGATGTCATAGCGAAACCATGGAGAAGTTTATAAGTTTTACTAAAAAAGTTGGAAATATAAAACTTCGGTTTTTAGACTCTTACCGTTTTATGCCATCTAGTTTAATGAAACTTTCTGAAAACCTGAGAACAGAAGATTTAATAGAAACCAAGAAGATTGTAAGTAATTACAAGGTTAATTTAGTTCTTCGCAAAGGTGTTTTCCCATATGATTATATAGATAGCTTAGAAAGATTTAATGAAACATCCCTTCCACCAAAAGAAGAATTCAAAAGTAAACTATACTATACGGATATATCCCATGAAGACTATGAACATGCGTGTAGAGTATGGAATGAATTAGGATTCAAAACACTTGGAGAATATTCGGACTTTTATGTTAAACTAGATGTAACTTTACTTTGTGGTATAATGGAAGAGTTTAGAAATACATGTTTTAAGGCGAATGGACTGGACCCTCTGCATTCTTGTACATCACCTGGACTAGCTTGGCAAGCAATGTTGAAGGAAACTAACTGTAAACTCCAACTTCTTACAGATATAGACATGATACTGATGTTGGAATCAGGTGTTCGAGGAGGACTAACTCAAAGTGTAACACGACATGTAAAGGCAAATAACAAATATCTGCCCAATTTTGATGCATCAAAGCCAAGTACATATTTAGGTTATTTTGATGCAAATAACCTTTATGGATTGGCCATGTCGAATCCTCTTCCATATGGCGACTTTAAATGGGTAGACCCTGATTCTATTGGAAACATCATGGACATGGCAAAACATGGAGATACTGGTTATATTTTGGATGTAGACATCGAGTACCCTGAACATTTGCATGACCACCATTATGGTTTACCTCTACTGGCCAAGACGTAAATAGCACCAACTGGTAGATGGCCTAAATAGATGATGACTTTAACCAACAAATCAAGATATGTTGCTCATAATTGGGTAAAACAACAAGTCCTAGAATTAGGATTGAGAATAACAAAAATTAATAGAGCTTTACAATTTTCTCAATCCTGTTGGTTAAAGTCATACATTGACAATAACACAAAAAGAAGAACTGCGGCTACGTCTAATTTTCAAAAGGACTTTTTTAAATTGATGAATAATGCGATATTTGGCAAGACACTGGAAAACAAAAGAAAGCATAAGATTGTGAAATTAGTTAGTGATCCGGTGAAACTACAAAAGCTGGTACAAAAACCTAACTTCGGATCGTCCATAATAATCAACGAAAATCTTGTAGCTGTTTCCATGAACAAAATTTCAATTCTAATGGATCGTCCTTTATATGTGGTTATGTCTATTCTAGATATTTCAAAGACCCACATGTATGACTTTTATTACAACAAAATGGTTAAATTTTATGGAAGAGAAAACATTGGCATTGTATATATGGATACGGACGCTTTTATTTATTGGATAAGAACTGAAGATATGTATAAGATATGTATGTAACCTACGCAGTTTTATCTACAATAACGACTTTGACTTTTCTGATTATCCACAAAACCATCCCAACTACGACAACGGTAGAAATAAAAAGGTATTAGGAAAGTTCAAAGACGAAACAAATGGGGTGCCAATGGAAGAGGTTGTAGCTTTAATGTCTAAATTATATTCATTTAAATTGTACAAAAATGAAAGAAGAGAACATGAAATCGTAAAGAAGGCCAAAGGTATAAAAACCTCATACCTGAAGAAGAATGTACAGTTTGAAGAATACAAGAGATGCTTATTTGAAAATGTTGAGACAACAGCAACATTTAACACCATAAGAAGCTTCAATCATCGTCTCTTCAGTGTAAAGCAAACCAAATGGGCTTTGAGTTGTAAGGATGATAAGAGGTACATCCTGGAAGATAATATAAAAACTCTACCATTCGGACATTACTCCTTATACCCTATCGACCAGTAAACCTATTCTTCGTCCTTTACCTTCTTCCTTTTTCCTATCCGTAAAGAAGAGGGGACATGACAAGCCCAATGTAATGTTCCCTCTTTTTTACACCAATGTAATATGGCCTTGACCTATAATCTAACCATATAAAAGAGGATAAACCATTTTAGAGATCAGTACTTTTACAAGCGGTGTGGAAGACACAACTGAAGATGGAAGATTTAAGGAACAAGATTGTAAATAAACTTCATAAGCCGGCAAAAAGAAAATTTCCTAGAAGAAATGCAATTATAAAAGGAATGAATGATCTTTTCAAAGTCGATCTCATTGAAATGATACCACATGGTAAGTTGAATAAAGGATTCAAATACATTTTAGCGATTATAGACTGTTTTACTAAAGTGGCTGATGCCTTACCGCTAAAGGACAAGACTGGTACAAGTGTTACAAAAGCTATGGAAACGGCTATACAAAGAAATAAATTCAACATCAAACATCTACAAACTGATGATGGGAAAGAGTAATTTAACAAAGACTTTGCAGCTTTAATGAAAAGTATAAAATAAATCATTATTCTACAAATTCTGAAGTTAAAGCTTCAATAATAGAAAGATTCAATAGAACATTAAAAGGAGCAATGTATAAAACATTTTCCAAACGACGATCATATGTTTGGTATGATATCTTACCGCAACTTATAAAAGAATATAACAACAAGTATCATCGAAACATTGGTATGAAGCCTAGCCAAGTAAATAGCGGTAATGCTAAGATGGTATTAAAACGTATTAGGAATAATACAACTCCTAAACGTGAAAAAATGCAGCCTAAAACATTTAAAGTTGATGATAAAGTTCGTATAAGTAAGTATAAAAGGAGTATTTAGTAAAAGATATCTCCCAAACTGGACTAATGAAGTGTTTACAATCTATAAAGTGCAACCGACAATACCTGAAACTTAAATCTTAAAGGACAACAAGGGTGAATTACTTGAAGGTGGATTCTACGGACACGAGCTGTGAAAATCATCAGTTGGCGATGTATATCTTGTTGAAAAAATTTTACAAAGAAAAAAGGATAAGGTTAAAGTACGTTGGTTGGGATTTGATAAAAGTGAAGACTCTTGGATCCCTACAAAAGACTTGGTGTAGCAATTTGTGAACTCATTACGTGTTTAACCTTTACACAAGATGAAGATTGTGCAACAAAAGGATCGATTTTTTATTAATAATATTGATGAATTAACAGTTGACAACGACAAGTTAAATCATGGAAAACATGGTGAACTACTGCCAAACACAATAAGATGTTTAATAACTGGACCGTCAAATTGTGGAAAGACGAATGTGGTTTTTAACTTAATAACAAATCCTAAAGGATTACGTTTCAACAACATTTACATCTTTTCTAAATCTATGCAACAACCCAAATACCAATTATTGGATAAGGTACTCGCAAGTGTGCCTGAAGTTAATTTCTACAAGTTTAATGCTAGTGAAACTATAATGGAGCCAAACGAGGCTAAACCATTTTCTATATTTATATTCTATGATGTATCTAGTGAAAATCATGACACTATTAGAAGTTATTTTGCCATGGGGAGACATTAGAATATTGATAGCATTTATATTGGTCAAACTTACAGTAAAATTCCAAAACAACTAATAAGAGATAATGCAAATCTACTTATTATCTTCAAGCAAGATGAAACAAATTTAAAGCACATATATAATGATCATGTGAATGCAGACATGTCATTTGATAAATTTAAAGAAATGTGTGGCAAAGCATGGGCTGAAAAATATGGATTTCTTGTTATTATGAAAGAAGAAGCTATAAAAAATGGAAGATATCGTATAGGGTTATATAAATTTGTATTAATCCATTAAACGATTGATGATACGTTTAGTAATGGATTGGTCTTCACAGCGTAAACATGGTGAACCAAGAAAAACTATTAAAAGAAATAAAATCACTGAGTGACTCGATTAGACTTAAAAATCGAGCATTAAGAATGGGTTTGAATGAAAGAGAAGAATTCCTGGAGACTACATTTAAGCCTATTACAGAACCTTTAAAACAGATAACAGAAACTATTGGTAAACCTCATTATGAAGGAGATGTTTTACTACCTGTTTCTAAATTTGAAGTAAAGACTTTGAAAAAGGAAGAAGATGATGATTCTTACACAAGTGATAGTGAAGTTTCTCAAAAAGAAGAAGAAACAAGACAAGAACCAGAAATAAATGTTCAAAAGGAAGAAGAACAAGAACAACATATACCTAAAGCAGAACAAACAATTCCAAATTTAACAAAATTAAGTAGTGATATATTGCAACAAGGACCTTATGGAAGAAAGTATATCATGAAGATGTTACATGAAATAAAAGCTAACCCAAAACTACACAAGTCACATGTATATGGAGCGAGAATTTATGGAAATGAATTAAAAATAGGAGATTCAAAAGTACATTTGACTGAAGATGATGACATTGTTATTGGTGAGCATAAATATAAAGGAACAAAAGGATTATTTGAACTGATTTTCAAAAATATACCTATAAGATATACGCTTCAAGATTTAAATACTTTCAAAGAAATTTTGCAAAATACTAATGCTCATAAGAAGAATTACTCCAAAGATTCAATGATAAATAGAACACGCGCAACTAAATATACAGTTGTAATCAAAAGATTGTTTCCCCTGAAAAAACTACCAACATTACGAACTGCACCTGCTGTGAAGAAACCGCTTAAGAGGAAGTCATTATCACTTATGGACTTATCACTTATTGATGAATATGTTAAAAAGAAAAAAGGAGAAACTTCGACATCTGGTAAAGGTTTAATGAAAAACCTATATAATACAAATGTGATTTACTATAATGATATAAACAAATTGGTTGATAGAATGAGACTATTACATGAAGCCATGGAAGCTGGTCATACAGGTTTAAATAATGAATGGGTGGCTTTAGTTGACGAACTTCGAAATCGTGGAATAGTTGTATAAATCATCACGGATATATAAGAGAGCTGTGAGCATACAGTGGATCAGTTCAATCATGAGCGTTGACAAGTTCGGACGGTACTCCGGGCTAGGAGTACAAGGAGGAGAAAACAGAAAAAGAAGTGGATTGCCGCAAACACCTGAAGGTGACTATGATATGAGTAACAAACGTTTAAAATTTGTTAAAGACCCAGAAGAAGATACTGATGGAACGAATTTAAAGACAGTAAAAGAAGCAACTTCAACATCATTGAAATTAGACAAGAATACTTACGATGTTAAATCACATAGAATAATTAATGTTGGTAAAACAACTGACAGTTCTGATGCAATTAATAAAGAGTATTTATCATCTGAACTTTCAAATACTTTAAAATTGCAGTGGGGTAATAGTTTAAAAGATGGACAGACATATGATGATGGGAATCATAGAATAACCAACGTGGCAAATCCGAAAAATGATAAAGATTCAGTTAATAAAGAATATTTACATTCTATAATACCGGAAAAGACTCAACACGGATTTTCTTTTTATAAATTTATTATAAATGACATTGGATACCCAAAGGAAGACGGGGATGCTGTAAACCTGAAATACATCAAGGACAACTGTATTTTACAAGATGGTGATGAAATCGATTGTCATGGAAAAGCGTTGTCAAATGTAAAGTTCGGTTCTCAACCAAAAGACGCTGTTACTATGGAACAATTATCGAAAGAATTAAAAAGGGGATCATCGAATTTTGTAAAACATGAAGATGCCGTGCTAAAGCGAGGAGATACATTTATACATGGAAATGAAAAGTTTAATTTAATGCAAGGAAGTAATGATGAATGGGATGCAGAAGGTAAAACAATAACAAATGGAAGATTTGGTATAAAAGATTCAGATGTACCTCTAATGGTACAAACATTAATTGCTAGTGGTGGTACATTAGGTACATACAATGGTCGTAATAGAAGAATAAAAAATATTTATCCTGGTTATGAAGATGATGATTGTGTTACATTAAGACAAACAATAACTTGGGATAAACACTTTGGGACCAAATATGATGCAGAGATGAAGAAAATAATTAATATTTTACCAATAGAAGATTTGAATGATGCTGCTACTATTGGCAAGTCATAACAACACCAAAAAGTGATTCGACCGCTTACACGTGTAATGATAAACGTATTATACAGTTACACGATCCTCAACATCCGAAAGATGCTGTAACTTTAGATTGTTTAATAAGAATAGTGGGCAACTTACTTATTAATACCCACAATCATATAGCTAGTACAACGAATCATGTGATAATTCAACCCGATGAATGAGAAGCTTGGATTAAAAATAGAATTATAAATCAGTATATAATTAATTTGAATAATTAAGTATTTAAATATAAAAATTGTGCATGTGTTATTCATTTATGTAAAGCAGCTCGTGGAGTAAACACGCTGGTTATATAAGACAACATAATGAAGACCGCACCGCTCAGTCGTCGTCAAGACAGCGGCAAGAAAGGACGTGGTATAACATCAGCTGCTTTATCCCTGCTCAGACGGATTCCTGTTGGTGCTGTTCTAAATCGAGCAATAGACGCTTTACCATACGAATTTCATCTGCCCGAAGGCTATCAATATTGTGGACCCGGAACTAAGTTGGCAAAACGTTTAGCAAGAGGAGATCCTGGAATTAATAAATTGGATCAAGCTTGCAAAGAACACGATATAGCGTATTCCAAGTTTGCAGATTCAACAAATAGATCAATAGCGGATAGAGCGCTAGCGGAAAAGGCTTGGCAAAGGGTTAAATCAAGTGACGCCAGTATTGCGGAAAAAGCAGCAGCTTGGGCAGTGACAACAGCCATGAAGACGAAAGCTAAGTTTGGTGGTGGAAAACAACGTGGGAGAAAACCTAGCAAAAAAGAAGCTGCAAAAAGAGGAGGGAACATCAAAAGAAGACGTCGCACTAACCCTAAAAGAAAAGTCAAGAAAACATCCATATGGTCAATGGTAAAAAACGGATCGGGTCTTTACTTAAGACCGTACCGTGTGTACTAAATGAGAAGAATAAATTGATAATTCCAAATGAAGCATTAACAAACTATCAATTGTCAAAATATGTGAAATGTTTAAGGATAACATTCTTCAGAGGAGTTTTTATGAAAGATACATTACCAAATAGAGTGTGGAAAAATGAAACTGGAATAGTAAATTTAGACTCTAATTATGGACCAGGTACTCATTGGGTATGTTATAAAAAACTTGGAGAAAATGTTTACTACTTTGATAGTTTTGGAAATTTACCGCCACCAAAAGAACTTCAACATTATTTTCGGGACTCCAAGAATATATTCTACAACTACAAAAGAGAGCAACCTAGCAATACGGAAATATGCGGACATTTATGTTTAGAGTTCCTAGCGAAGAGCGTCAGTCAGCTTTAAGATGTCATCGTATACAGTGTCGCTGAGTGGAAATTCGTCAACATTGAAAAGTACAATTTTCCCAGCGTTACGTTTATCTACGGACAAACTATGGGAAGCAGCATTATTGGATTTGACTACATACAATTCAATTCCCAATGTTACAGAAGGAAAAAATAATTTACTACATTATTATGAGAGTAAAGATAAAAAAGAAAATTATTCACAATTAAAAATAATTCCAATATCTACAGGAGCATATGAAATAGACGATATAAACCAAGTATTACAAAAGAAACTTGGAGAAGAAAATATTTCTATAAAAGGTAATAATAATACATTAAAAGCAGAAATAACTTCAAAGTATTATATAGATTTTAGCTTAGACCACTCAATCGGCAATTTGCTCGGATTTTCAAAGAAGAAAGGAATTTTAGCTCCTGGAAATGATTATACTGGCGATACAACAGTAACAATATTAAAGGTGAACAGTATTGATGTAACGTGTAATATTATACACGGATCATATATAGATGGAGTAAATCAACATATATTACACACATTTTACCCGACAGTAGCTCCTGGTTTTAAAATAGTTGAGAAGCCACAAAACCTGATATACCTACCGTTAAACACCAGTTTCATTTCAGACATCGTACTGAACATATTGGATCAAGACGGCATTAGTGTTGACTTTAGAGGAGAAACAATAACTATACGGTTACATATCAGAGCGGCAACATAAAGTCAACATGGGATTATCATTTAAACCACAACGGAAGAGTCGGGAGCTCAGTAGCTTCTCAACATTCGACGAGTTAACACCGGACAACATACGCTTCCTACAGAAGATCGGACTAAAACTTGCCAACCATGGATATACTGGATATAGCGCAAGGACCGACATTCGACGAAACCCTATGGGAGAAGGAATATCACACGCACAACCCTTACACTTCATCCAAATTAAATAATAATGATGAAATAAGGATTCCCATTCAACAACAAGATATCTACACATTACCATGTGAAAGTTATTTATATATCGAAGGAAGAGTAACAACATTGGATGGAAAATCTGGTTCAACTGTTCCTTTTATAAATAAAACTATGGCATATCTGTTTGATGAAATTAGATATGAAATATCTGGAGTAACAGTTGATTCAACAAAAAAAAGTTGGTATATCAACAACTTTAAAAGGATTGACTTCAATAACACCTCATGAAAAGAATTCTTTAATCTCGGCTGGATGGGTGACTCCTGATAAAGACACTATTACTCCTAATTCAAAAGGTTACTTTGATTTTAATGTACCTTTACGATTGCTTCTGGGATTCGCAGAAGATTACAAGAGAATAATAATGAACGTAAAGCAAGAACTTATACTGCTCAGATCTTCAACGAATAAGGATGTAATACAAGCGCCAAGTGGAACTTAAGATGCCGATTTGGAGAATTGATGGATTGAGAGAATTGATGGATAAGCCCATTGGACAATTGTCAATAAGGAAATTGAAATTCAATTTTTCTGTTGTTATTTAAAACAAAAGAAGTCTAAACGGGTTTGTTAATCCCATTTGAGTTGTGAGTTAAGTCATGATGGATTATTTGTGTAAAAACTGCTGAGTATATTCCTTAATAAAAAAAATGTTTTCCTCTACCTACTATCTAAAGCCGTATTTTACTCATTGGAATAGAGTACTAAAGTACTAGTTTTTATCCCATGTGACTTGAATACTTGATTTTTCTACCTAGGGAAAACTCAACTTTTTTGTACCAGGGGGCTAAAGTTAGTTACATAAGAATAACATTAAAAGAGAGATTAAAAAGAACATGAGCCCCAGTGAGCTGTTACTTTTATTGTTGTATTTGTTTTGTTACTCTTTGTTTACTAATAGCAGCTGTAGATGCTGCTCACTGCTGACCATTCTGTAAGCAGTGAGCAGTGTACGTGTTTCTTTACATTTCGCTTGGGTAGGCTATTAACCTAAGAAGTCCAAAACATAAGTGTAAAGCTTTTGACTAGGCTTAAATTCTATTTTGTTTTTCGGCGTTCTTTAAAAATGATATAGCCTACCTTGTGTGTTTTTTATATTGATGTGACTGATCCAGCTTGACGGAGCAAGGGATCATATGAAGGTAAAGTTAAATTATATACGGTCTAACTTTAAGTATATTATGCCTAAATGTTATTCGTGTAGGTGGGGGAAAAATGTTGTGTGCACCAAGGGTCTAAAGTACTTTTTTCCCTCAGGGAAACAGTTCCCTTCAAGGAGAAAAAATTGTACTTTAGTCCCTAGAAGCACAAATAAATAACTATTTCTTATATCCTCAGTTTACATTATCACATAGAGTTGCTTTATGTGTAAATACATTCACTCGCATTAAGCTTCATAGGCACCATTGTTTTTTTATTTCTTTTTTAAGGTTAGTATTTCTATGTCTGTTTATTTTGCCCTGCAAGGACTTTATTAGACAAATTAGACATGTTGGAAGAAGAAGAAGAAGAAGAAGAAAAAGTGCTTTTTCATCACACTACATTGATATCTCCTGTTTTAGACCCTCACTTGTACCAACAAAACACATGTTTTCTCGGCCGGTGATGGAAACGGTAGCAAGAATATAATAAGATAGATTACAACAACAACAAATCAGTGACGTAGTTATTAGTTCAACTGATAGTAACTGTCAAATATATATGACGTAACTTAGATGGGAAAATGGTGCTTTTCCCTTGGAATCAGCTGTAGTTGTCACCTCCCGTACCGTTAGAGTATTCTAATTTTGGAGGCCTTAACTGATGTGAAGAGGTTGCCTAGCAACCAGAAACACAAGCAGTACATCTCGCTAGGTTAGTTGAGTTTTTGTTTTGTTTGTTATGACCGAAAAAATATTTTTCACTTGTTTAAAAGTTATTGAATTGTGTAGTGTGATGAAAAAATATCTTTCGTAACTCGGCCACAAATGTTTTGCTTGCTATTGATAGTTTCATGTTCTCGACTTCGTCTCGAACCTTAAACACGGTCTCGAGGCCGGCAAACCCCCATTTTCGGACCTTTTAACGAAATATACTATATTCACCCATAAAGTACATACAATTAATTTAAAATGGTATAAATTTAATACAGTTTTCCATGTATAAGTTTTTGCAAAGGTGTAAAAACTATGATTATACTATAAGAGCAAGTAAAATGTTTCAGTTGGAAAAATTATCCTATTAAACTGTATACATAATAGTATATTAGATCCCAAATACTGGTTTGAAAGTGAATTTACTAAAATAAAATGATTTATTCTAAAATAGTCAATAATTAATAATAATATATTTGATTCTTTTATTAATCCAACAGAAAGTCTTTTATAATTTAACTTATTTCCCGATGGAATATCAAATAAGATGTTTTACATCAGTATAACACGCTTTCGTTTGATCGACTTCAAGAATAATATTCTATTTATGTATATTTCATATAAGGATTGTGGAAAGAGCTAATATAAAAAATGTTTTTCATATATGCAGTTTTTATGTTAAAATACCAAAGCATGAAGTTAAATTAAAAATAATATTGACTATACCTTAAACATACACTTAATGAGGTTTGTATAAAAGGTAATGCTAAACTTGTCTCTTGAGATAAATATTTTGTGTGTTGTAATCACTAATAAAATAGTATTAGCTTGACATTTATTTTCGAAAGCGAGTTGGTGTGGAACACAATAGACGTGGGGCCCAGTCGCCACATGGGATAGGTTCACGTGTCGTTGACCGCTGTGGCTGCAAACAACCCATCATGCTGAGTGCTTTAGAAAATTATATGTGATTTTCCATAATGTTTTTATTTTTAAACTAGGCTGATTTTTATTAATATTTCAAATAACTTACGTATAAATAAAGATTATAAGAAACTATTTCAATTTTTGTAATTATGATATGTTTTAATGAAAAATTCTACTCTAAATTTGACTTGAAAAAATTGAGTGTATCTTTCTAAATTTATACCATGAAAGAATTTTTAACTATGCAAATTCTAAACTAAGCCTCCTCCAAAGTAAGATCATAATTATTTTTTTGTGTACAATTCTGTGAAACCATTTACTCTATTTTTAAAACTCTATAATTCATAGCTATCACAATTGAAACTGAACAAATGTGTGTTCATCGTTGTTAAATATTAGCTAAATGAAAATAAAATTAGATATGCTTCTTGGTAATATTTAATATAACTTAAATGAAGGGCGTTGCAATCATTGTTCCGCATTGAATCAATCTTCAAGAAAAAAAAAAAATTTTTTGCTCCAAATGTTTTGACTCTAGTAAATAAACACATCTTGTACATAACTATATCATTTCAATTTATTTCTAAAGGTGAGAAAGTTTTTGCTTGTCGATGACTTCTCCCAATTATTATCGTCCGATACTTACTTTTAGTAAAGTTCTAATATCGTACTGGGGATCAGTTAAGAGTCTGCAGTACCTCCGCCATTTTCGTATTTTGTCCTATAAGAATAATGTAAAATTAAAAACATTACTGTGAGTTTGTTTTTTGTCAGAAAATTTCAAACTTGATGTCATTTTAAATCTTACCATAATATCTTTCATTTGACGTGATGGAAAATTAATTTAAAAAAATTATCCAGTCAAATAATTAATAACATTTTTATATCAACACCATTTTTTCAACCTTGTTAATATATTTTTAGGAGATTTATAAAAAAAACATTTCCACGTAATAAAAACTACCATACCATTATAGTCAACATATTCAAGTTTCATGCGAATCCGAAGCAAGATTATTGATATAAAGTGTTTTTAAGACACCCATAATTAACATTTTCCTTATGGGACTAAAAATCCAAGATGGCGGAGATACTGCAGACTCTTTAATGGGATCGTACGATAATCTCAATAGGCTACGTATTGATACTGATAAATAAATATACATAGATTCACACAATATATCAATATTCTCTTGGAAAATACAGTAGGATAGTAAATAAACCTAAACGGCCCATCCAACACATGAGGAACCGAATAATTTATGGGAACCGCCATAGGCTAACGAGATAATGAGGGGGATCACCGTCACTACCTCATGACGCTATCTATGGACTATTTAACGTACAGCCAAATATGATGTTGGGTAATGCTGCATAATTTAATTCAACTACATTACTTGGTAACTGTTTCAAAATACTGTTCTCTACATATGAAGACTGCAAGGTTTCCCCTAATCACATATTATTATATACTGTGGTTTCTTCAATCAACTGGTTTACTTATGGCTATTTTTGTTTTAAGAGGGATTTTTTTTTGTATATTGTATTTTTATAGCTAAGGTTCTTCCATGTTTATAAAATAAATTATTAAATGCTCTGTATGAAGACATTAGTGAAAGGGATTATAAGGAAAGATTGTTTTAAATGTGAGCTACAATGTTTTTTTCTTTACATAAAGTTTTAAAAGACAAACGAATATGACTTTCAGCATTTTCTCATAATATTTTAACATTATTCAATAAACGGATGTTTGGAATGTAGTATCACTTCGATTTATAGTGAGCCATTGTGTGAAAATGTTTACAAATATGATGTTCACATTACCCCTCCTTTGATTTATGAGCTAAGAAGTAAACCACTCAAATCTTACAATCTACAATAAGTAAACCACTCAAATCACTTACAAATATTTGAAAACATAATTGTTGATGTGACACTGTTTTTTAGTTTTATTCTGACGTATATCTGCTTCATTGTTAAGTTTGAGAAAAAAAAGATTTTTACTTCAAACAATTTAAAGTTCAGGGCAGGTTTAAGTTCAAGGTAGAAGTTTAAATTTTCTATAACAAAATTCTATTATATTAATGAATTCTTTTTGGATTAGCGAGTCATGGATTTAATTCGAAAACCAAGCTTTTAGTTTCGTAATTTACTATATTATTTGAAAGAAAACATGATAAATTTGTAATATAAACAATGCACTAAAAGATTAAATAAAAAAACACAAAACACAAAATTGTACAAAAAAAACACAAAATTGTATACATTACCAGTTTACGGTTCAGGTATTTCGTTATAGTCATTCGAATTTGAACGAGAAGACAGATCATTTAAGGGAGTCTGGATACTCTTGTATTATAAACTCCTTGTTCTGTGTGGGGCCATTCAACGCTTATTGCAAATGAAGCCACACAATTGTTAACCAATTATTACTTTTTCCCTGTCTACTAATTACTACACAAGTGTTGTAAATCAAATAAATGTTTATTGGTGAAAATCAACAATAAAACACGTTTATTTATCCATCAGCAGACTTATACAACGAATTTCTATCGTATAATATCATATATGCATAATGAATTATACATATAAACTAGTTGTTGCAAGTCGATACTCGACGGATATAGCTAAATTAGTGGTAAATGAAACGCTATAATAGTGCAAACATGTAAGGTAGTCTATAATACCCCCGTCGCAGCAGACCTGCGTACTCAGCGAATTTCCAATGGAATTTCAGATTATTTACTTTCCCCATAAAAACACCATAGGATCGAGTATGTAGGTTTTCTGCCATTGGGTTTAGTTAGAAAATCTAAGTTAATCAATAATTGGTGAATGTAAACACAAAATTCTATCAAACTCTGGCAATTTTTTATTTTCCCCATAAACCCCATGGGGGTGAGTATGTAGGTTTGCCGCCATATAGGTTTTGTAAGCAAGTATAAGTTAAACCTTATATAGATAATGTACATACCAAATTTGATTAAGTTATGTCAATAAATAAGCAAGATATAGGGTTTTCTTGATTTCCCAAAAGAATAACTTGGAAATCACATTTTTGGATTTGCCCCGTAACCAATTATGCTATGATAAAAATTCAAAATACCAAATTGTTTGTTTTTTTTAAGCTCTTTTAAATGGTTTCATTTAAAATTGATGAATTTTAAAAATTAAGGTCCAAAAATGCCAAAAACCCATTTTTGACCCGTTTGAAACCCGATAAAACCCCGTTCCCATAACCCGACAGTGCTGGTTCGTGAACTCATGAAAATAAACCTGGTCTTACACCTCCATACCAAATTTCATCAAAATCAGAGGTTCCCTTCAAAAGTTATCAGTACCACGGACACATAGATATATATATATGAAAATGAACGAATGGTGTTTTTAGCTTCTGGGGACCTCAAAATGAAAAAGTAAAGTGGTCCCGGGCATAGGCCTTACCATGGCTACTACCGTAATAGCGTATTCCCTATAGGGAAATTCGCTAAAATGTAGGTACTTCTTTGAACTGCCATACCAAGAACAATAATATATTTTACAGAAAATACTACGATTTTATTTGGAGCGTCTGAAAAGTAGGCCTATTCCTTAAAACCAATAATGTTGCATCCTTGTACTTATAGGTCCTACTCTTTAGTATTTTATAAACATGTCAATGCGATTTGATTGTTTAGGTAGGCGCAAACCTAATTAACCTAAGGAAACCATTCTATTAAGTTCGAGAACATCAGAAATAAGTAGACCAATATCCACTTGTAGGCCTATTGGATAAATTGTTCTTAACAGTTTTTTTTTCAAGAATTAGGAAAGGCCTACAGTTTTGTAACTTATGATGGATGGCTTTAACAAATATTGGTATTAGGGTAGGATAGAACGTAGAGAAACCATTTATAACCACTTTCATATATCAATATTTTTGCTGTAGTGTGCAAGTTTCAATAACTATCCAAATTTAAAGAATACAAATTTATTTCACAGAAAATTACATAATTTTTGTTGGAGTGTCTGTCAAAGTAGGCCTATAGGCATATTCCTTAAAAACAATAATGCTGCACCCTTACTATGTAACACAGACACTCTTTAGTATTTTATAAACATAACAAATCCATTGTTTACTTAGGCCTAAACCTTAGTAGCTTAATCAAAACATAAGAAATAAGCAAGCCAAAACTATCAAGTTGTATTTATTATTTTTTTAAATTTAATAAATAAGTTTTTTGAGAATTTGAAAAGGCCTATAAATATTTTAATGTCTCTATTTTGCTTAAAATAAATATCGGTACTATCAGTAAAACATTTATTAGTGACACCGTTGTTAGACACATTACAAAAAGTATACTTGAGGAGATCGGTTTGGAACCCGGGCCTTCTGGTTTGTATAAAGTTACGCTACCGACTGTGCCACAAATTCCGTTGGTAAGTGGGAGAAATGTAAAGCATTACAACCTGGCAACCGACAAATTGATTGCACAACGAATTTCCGATACATTAGTTTCTAACAATTTATTTAAACTGAACCTTTACAATTCAGTCTTAATTTCATAGCAATCAGCTATTTTACATAATTAAGCAACTTTCTTTCCATTTAAAGGATAATACATCATAATAATTTTTGTAAACGTTTTTAGGTACTGACCATAATAAACCAAATCCTTCATGAGCTTTTGTTCATCCACTCTGTATTTAGACAAAATACCTCGTGTGTTTACAATCAGCTGATTGAAATCGTGTAAAATAAATAAATTGTTAAGGTTTGAAAATGTCGACATTTTTAATTTAAGGGAGTAATATAACGTTAATTATATGATTAAGCAACTTTCTTTTCATAAATGACAATACATCATAATAATTAATTGTAAACGTTTTTAGGTAAGGGCCATAATAAACAAAATCCTTCATGAGCTTTTGTTCATCCAATCTGTGTTTAGACAAAATACCTCGTGTGTTTACAATCAGCTGATTGAAATCGTGTAAAATAAATAAATTGTAAAGGTTTGAAAATGTCGATATTTTTTAATTTAAGGAAGTAAGATAATGTTAAAGTAAATAAAGTCTGCTAATATACAAAGGTTTATGTTTTATTTGGTACAAACTGCGTGTAAATTGGTCCAGTGGAAGTTTCAGACGAACTGTCCAAAGGATTGGAAATGTTGGTTTTTTCCCCATGTTAAATCTCCATAAGAAAAGTTTATTTTTCATTTTTGACCGATTTAACGTAAATATTTTTGAAATACGAATAAAACCTGCTAATATAGAACCGAAAACGTTTATTTTGGTACAACCCGCATGTAAATCGGTAAAGTAGAAGTCACAGACGAACTGTCCAAAGGTTTTTTACCTTTGTGTTTTAAATATATAGATTAAAATCCATATTGTTTAGCCCCCCCGGAGCCGTGATTTATGTGGTAGGCCTAATCGACATATCATATCGGTAATGATGACCGGTACCGAGCAAAGTATGTACGACAGGCTTGTGCGTTTTATATTGTAGTTTAGTGTTTGTTTCATTTGTGTCATTTGTTTTTATTTATTATATTGGACGAAGCTACTTCAGCTAAAATTAATGAGTTTTGAAGATGGCGTTGTAATTCCGAAAAGGCCGTAACAACAACGTTATAGCTTTTTGAGCTATTTTGACGATAGGTAAATCTTTATTTAGAATTATACATTATGCAATATAAAAGGAACATTATTTTTAATATTAAAATTCAATTTAAGTTTCCTTGAAATTCACACATTTTTGGGAATGAATTTTAGGAACCTAAGGAACAAGGGCAGTTTTGAATCTTCAAACTTGGTCTTTGGAATATGACACAATAAGAAAAACTTAAAATTAAAAATGAACTTATAAAATTTAAGTTACACTAATCAAGATGACTGGTTGACTCAACTTGCAGATATATTTGGAATGTTATTTTTATTTTATGCTAAACCATGCAGTTTAGAAGGGGAGCCTTTTAAACCCCGGTCTTGTTACTATCCTGTTGTTAGAAAGCATCATTAATTAATTAACAGCTTAATGGCAAATGGCACCTGGGTCCAGTATAAAACCTTTTAAAAAGCTACTAAAGTTTTCCTCTTATCTAACCGGTAGTCTTTGAATTCACAGGCGAGCACTGGGCACTCCACCATCCATCCTGATGGATTCGTCTGGATTCGTCTTTCAAGAATCTATAATATAACAGATATAGAATAAAAAAAATTATTTTACTAACAAATCATTAGCAATTAATTAATAATCTACATTTTAATTTACAAATAAATATAGCGTAAAGTTGATGGAATTATTTCTTGACAGTTTCATTTATTTGTTTATTTTTATGAGAAATAGTTAAGTCATACTGTGTAAACGTGGAACATTAACAGCTAAGGCGACTATTTTTTTTTTATTTTTTATTTTTTTTGAGGGAGAGGCGGAAAAATGCATTACGCACACAGGTGGCCAGCCTGTAGTGTGGGGCTCCCCTAAAAACGGGTTTAAACACTAAAAAACCTCCTCTACTCTTTAGGAATCTAACCTGGAATTGTTTGTCACATTACGTCAGGCTAGGCCTAAATTTGGCTTACGCCCGTGGGGCTCGCTCCTTATCCAGCGGCTCGATCAAGGGATCTGGGCCACTTCGCAGTCCAGATCGGTTTTCTTTTCCAGGAGGATGCCCCGGACGAACTGTGACAAACAATCCCAGTTGCCCTCATCCTCCAAAATCTTTTGGCAGACCGAGTCCACCGAAAATGCACCAAAGATTTGTGTGGCCTCCAGGCGGGACCCTTCCCAACGGGGACAGCGGAAGAATGTGTGTTCCGCATCGTCGGGAACACCCGGGCAATAAATGCAGTCCGGTGAACCGGTCTTTCCCATCCGGTTCAGGTACGACCGAAAATAGCCGTGACCTGTCAAAAATTGGGTCAGGTAGTAGTCCACCTCCCCATGACGCCGTTCCACCCATGGTTGGACCTGCTTGATAAGTCGCGCAGTCCATCGTCCTCGGGTGTCGTGCTCCCAGCTGTGTTGCCACTGCTGGAAGGTTCGGGAGCGCTCTTCTGTTCTTGCCGTGTCCTTGCCGATCTCGCCTTGTCTCTGATAAATCGCTTTCCTCTCCCCTGCCAAGAGCTTGACAGGGATGACTCCGGCGACCACCAGGACGGCAGGCTCGCACACTGTCCGGTAGGCGGAACACACCCGGAGCGCAGCTTGACGCTGAACCCGGGCGAGTCGCAACCTGTAGCACTCCTTATCTAGAGCGCCTGCCCACACCTCTGCCCCGTAAAGAAGCACGGACTGGACCGCGGACATCAACAGACGTCTTCTGCTGGATCGGGGACCCCCGACATTGGCCATCAGCCTACTAAGGTAAGTCACTACCTTAGCGGCCTTGTCCGCCGTACGGAAGATCTGATCCCTCCAGCTTAACTTGGTGTCCACCATAACCCCGAGGTATTTGGCGGCACGAGTTGATGTGACCACCTCCCTTCCCACTCGAAACGGGACGACGGTGTCGATCCTCTTCTTCTTCGCTAAGGCGACTATAGCTTCTGTACATAATAAGCTTATAACTAAGACAGGGAGGTAACAGGTTTCGATTCCTTAAATTAGTTCAATCTTTTAATTTTAACTCCAATTTTACTTTTTCATTATAAAACACATTCCACGTCTTTAAAATGTACGTGTGTTAGATTTAATTGTTGCATGTTCTATTGTCATGCACTTTTATTTTATTGGAAACATTTGTATAATGGACTTAAGACTAGGAACATAGTTCTGATGGATGCCCCCATTCCCTCGCTAAAAAATTCATAAACTGGACAGAATCCAAAAATCAATGGTAAATATATAACAATTAATCTACGTTACACACCACCGAGTTATTTTCTTAATTGATCCTAGTATACCTTCCTTAATAGATTGGACACGACCCGTCAAAAGCACCTGTTTTCTGTCTAAGAATATTTCAGTGACAGGTTCCACTACAACATTTTGGGTAGTCGTTAGAATTTTACTAAGACTAAGGTTTTGTTGTTGTTTCAAACCAAAGATCATTTCTTCGTTTTTTAAACATAAAGTTAAATAGTTTTGACAAACTAATAATCTATAGTTTGAGATGTTCATGCAATGTAACTTAACGGTTTTATGTAAAGTAACAGGATACTAACTTTCATCAAAGTATGTAAGCGAACTATAGTTTGCAAAAGCCGTCATAACTACCCCCAAAATCGATCTTTACATAAATAAACTATTGTATGTAAAAAAAAAAAAAAAAAAAAAAAACTGGTTACAATGGTTTCCTGTGTACCTTTTTATTTTAAGTAAAGTACACTAAGCCTAAATAAAGTTTTTACTTTTCATAATAATTCTGCTGATGAGAAAAGGTGAAGTGTTCATGAAATTCAAATAATAAGTCCTTGTAATAATCTCTTGATAGTACCCTTTTAAGACCACTTATCCATTGTCATGCTGGCCGAGTTAACAGGTATATAAAACTAAGTTATAGTCCTCCCCATTGTGCGATATTAAAACGGTTGATAACCGCACTCACATGCAAAATAATGGAAATAGTTTCTGCGATTTTATCAACAAGCTAAGAATCATCAATGAAAATCATGAATAGAGTTTACAAGTCAGACATAGAAACAGGCCTCGTACTGTTGAGAGTACAATTCCACGCACTTCGTCCTGTACGTGACATAAGTTTTAATAATTTTAAACTTGCTCTGTCTTATAGCTTATAATAAGTTGTTAATATTTAATCATTTAAACTGCTATAATTTGCTATGACATGTAAAAAATACTTTCCTTTTAACGTAGTTTTGTAATAATAACGTTACTGGACCTAACCTAAATAAAGAGTAATTTCAAATACATTTTAAAGTCATTTTTCATTAGACAAAGTCAATTTGAGTTATAAACAATTTACTACTATAAATACAAATTATTGATAAAAATTAAAGATAAAATATTTAAACTTTCTATTAAAAAATTATGTTTGTCAAATATTGACAAAATTAAAAGCCGGTGGTCATGTACTCGTGATAAATGCAAAATGATATAATAAATAGACAATTACAAAATTATAGTGAGTTTCTAATTATAGCCTTTTTTATGAATTTTGCTCAACCACATAAATTATTCCTAGATACTTTTAAGGTACTTATAAAACAAAGGAATTGTGTTAGTGATCAGATCGTAGACTCAAACTTACGACATCGCTGCCATGGCTGCGTCGTTTAACGCGCCAACACCTACGACGATAACGCACCCTAAGTCGCATAGTCTAGGCATTACCATTTTATTATGTAGTACTCTTTTCATATGTTTTAACAGAATTTATACAATATTATCGGCCTTGGAAACTAATTAGATTTTAAAATACGAAATAAGAGATGGTAAGATGTATTATAATTGTACAGTACAAATCATCTCTCACAAGATGGCCTTTAACTATGAAAGTTGTGTCATAAATTGTTCAGTGTGCCTCGTTACCAACCATCTGTTTATTGGGAGTCAAAACAGACAACTGGCAATCCAGGTGCACATTCACATTATTTTCTGTTCGTGGTTGTAGCTGATATTAAAAAATTAGATTAAAAAATATTATTTTAAGTTGTCTGCAAATTACAAAATTTTACATTACATACCGTATATATCTTGTAAAAGAGAATAATTTTACTACATTTTGTTATAAAACGAGATGTGGTATTACAAGGTATTCAATTTAAGTGAACATCAAAAAATGATAGTTTTACAAATGGGACAAACATATACCATTAATATTAATCAGGCAAATATCGAATGAGATAACTATATATGTATTTTATTTAAGGTTTAAAATAGTAACATTTTTATCTAACAAATATAAACTTTTAGTAATCACAATTTTTTTTATAAAGATGCACTTTTATTCGGATACTGTGAAAGGAAAGGCGATCAGACTGGGAATCTTGCGGACTTATTTGCCTAAGCCTCTCATTTGTATGGTAAAAGACCGGCAATACGCTTTGCGTTTCTAAATTTTCTTTTCCTCCACTTAATGTCTCCGTTTATGTTACTCTTAGTATCCAATAGAGTAAATCCATTTGATACTACTCCATTAGAGCAGTGCCCACCTTGCTCACAAAGTACGTTCGTTAAATTGGTACGCCCTAAAATTTTTGAAAGAATTATATACTTAGAGCTTTAATCTCATTTACAATGGGGTTTTAGGAATTTATAACTATTATCCTAATAAACAGAGTATAGTTCCTATTAACTTCGCCATGATGATTGCTTGAAATGTTTATTCATGATGTTGCCTCCTGGAGTTCAGACGTAATTATAAAGTAAGGTTACGGTATCTAGTGACGGTGTCATTCCGTCATTTTGTCATGATGACTAGTTTCGCAGCATTTGCTCCATTATCAGATATGTAAGTTTGAGTCTAATCTTGATGTCAATTAAAATCATCAGAACACAGTCTTTGTTATGGTTTAAAAAATAACACATTTTACACAAATAGACGAACAGTACACTTAAAATTTTGAACGACGAACAAAATTATTCCTAAGACGCGTGGCCGGACGTGCAGACAAGTTCCGACTGATGAATGACTTACGTCACTCCCAAATGGTGTCGGTGACCTTGGAATGGGGTTGCCAGCTGTTCGCTCTTATCATATCTTGACCCTTCGGACTGTAGCTTCTCAACTCTGTCAAATAATATGTGTGATTAAAATTTAATTTTTCATTGAGGGTGTCGTTCAGTGATTTTTTTTAACATTGTTATATTTCACAATTCTCTAAAATATTCACTAGGTGACCTTTGGGACATTTATGTAAAATATTTAAACTATCAGAAAAACTAGTAATGCTGTGATTCTCTTTCACCCAATGTTCGGAAAATTTTGATTTCTGTTGTGATAATTTTGGCTCAGGGGTATGCTCCTTGAAGCGGGAGCGGAAAGAATGCCCAGACTGACTGACCTATATAAAATTTGGGACATTGGTTGCAACTTAATATATAGATGCCTGATTTATTGTGGTCGTCATTTCTACGGGTTGAAGTTAAACTATGATTTAAATTTCGTTCTAGTTTATTTGTTGTTTTGCATGCTATAGTGATATTTTCTTTTTTCAACTGATTTTTTAGGGTATAATGAAGTGTGGGGCCGAATTCGATGGAGATCAATTTCTTATCTGTAACTGAAGCTGCTTGTTTTTGTTTGCTTTTTTTGCTTGAAATTATTTTATCGATTATTTTAATTCTTACCAAAAGAATTTGGATATCACGACATTTTGAAAAGTTCTAAAGTTATACGCAGAGGCTCAATTTTTATATATGCAAGTTGAAACTCTAACACTTCACTATTTGTTTCATGCTTGATACCAATGCAGTGCGTGTTTTTATTTGTTAAATAAATGTGTACTACCATCACATCAGTAGTGTGGAAATTAGAGAGCCGGGCTGGCTAAATTTTGGTAGGTCTGCAGCCCCCCCCCCCTAAATGACAAGGTCACGCTGGGATAGTTAAACAACACCCTATCTCGCAATCGAAATCTAGGGCTGTCTCCCACGTAATTTTAAAGCTATTATCAAATATTTAGTTTTAAAATAAAGAATGAGAAAGAATGAGATACCTAGTTAGGACATTCTAGAATTTTCTTATGTTAATGTTAATCTACCTTTGCCGTCAGTATATAAGCGTCACAAAAAAATTATTTCCTTAATTTGTTTCTCTGCTTTTGGACAGACAACATCATATCTAACTTAACAATGCAACCACTGTTGCAGTTACAACACTTCTGTAAAATATTTAATAGTTACGCAGTTTCTAATATAAACGAAGAAGTAACAAATGAAAGATAGAAGTATCTACCTCTCTATTGTAAGTTAATTCAAATGTTTAGTTTTAAAATAAAGAAGGAGAAGAAAATTAAATACCTGGTTATAACATACTAGAAGTTCTAAATGATGTTCTACCATCATCGAGAGTATATAATCATTGCTAAACCTTTATTTAATTGATTAGTATCTCGCCTTTCGGACAGACAACATCATATTTAACTTAACGGTGCAAAAACTATTGTAGTTACAAATGATGTAATTGTTTATCAAATATTAAATACATAGTTTTTTCAATAAAAACTAAGAAGTAACAAATTAAGGATATAAGTATCTATTTCCTAACTGTAGAGCTATTTCAAATGTTTTAGTTTCACATTAACAAAAAGAAGTAGAAAGATTTGTTTTTTTCAAATTTGATTTTAGGTTTTGTAGGGCACAAATGATAAAACAACCGTTTATATTCAAAGTCATAGGCGCTGTGAATGGAACAGATAAAAATATATGGAACAAATGGAAACCAACTTCATCGAAATACAGCTATTCAGACTTAATTCTAATCACAATGTCGAGGTGTCTCAGTAATGGCCTGTAGAGATAACCGAGCTCTTTTTCAATGTTTTGCTGGTTCGGTCACAGCTAGGGACCAACATTTGATTAATTACTGCCCTCACCTCCTCATGGCGTTCTGACTGCGGACGCGTCTCGTCGCACATTTACATTAGAGAATAAACATTGCGATTCCTTTTGTCACTATACTACTCCATAAAGGGGGGCGATCTTTTGCCGATGTTCTGGGTCAGATTAGATCGCAGACCAAACCGGAGGAGACCGACACCGTTATCAAGTCTATTCGGCGAACCCAGAACGGGGATGTCCTCCTCGAACTGGGGAAGTCGAGTGACAAGATCGGTTTTGCCGCTTCCCTCAAGACTGCACTTGGGGACAAAGGCTCAATCAAGGCCCTAGAACCGAAGTGTTCGGTCGAGATTCGGGACCTTGATGCCCTCTCCACCGAAGAGGAGGTGACCCGTGCGATCCAGGTGGCACTCCCGGAGATACCAGCTGATGGAGTGAGGGTATGGCTAACAAAGCCCAACCGAAGTCAACTCCGGATGGCTGTTGCTGAAATGGGCGAAAAGCACGCCAATAAGCTGCTTAGCCTTCAGCACCTCAGAGTCGGTTGGGTCAGTTGCAGGCTCAAACGGAGGGTGGTAGTTTCGAGATGCTTTCGCTGTCTCGGTTTCGGCCACTCCTCCCGAAACTGTAAAGGGCCCGACAGGAGTGCCAACTGCTTCCAGTGTGGAAGCCAGGGCCACAAACGCAAGGAATGTTCCTCGAGCCCCTCCTGCTTCCTCTGCAAGGATTCAGGCTCCAGTGCCCTCGGTCACTTACCCGGGTCTGGTCAGTGCGGTGCCTTCAGAGCCGCACTTGAACAGGCAAAAGGCAGCGGCCGGTAATTCGCATCCTCCAGGCCAACCTTCATAGATCCTGGGGAGCTGATAACCTTCTAGATCAGCTCGCCCGAGAACTTGGTGCTGACGCGCTCCTTATCAGCGAACAGTATCGGGACAGAGACCCAAACATTTGGATCTCGGACAGCCTCGGTACTGCTGCATTTTGGGCACGTAATACACGAGATGTCTTGATGCGGAGTCACGGGCGCGGCCGAGGATTCGTCTGGGTTCGGTGTGGGGACGTGACTATCTTCAGTTGCTACCTCACACCCAACGAGGCCGTCCAGGACTTCCGCGACAAGATAGATAACCTAGAGGAGTGCGTTCTCGGCACCACCGGGCATGTCGTCGTTGGTGGCGATTTCAATGCCAGGGCCGTCGATTGGGGAATGCCCTCTACCAACTCCCGGGGGAAATACATCCTGGATTTCATCGCCAGGGCCGGTCTTGTCGTCCTCAACCAGGGCGACACACCTACTTTTCGGCGCCCCGGGCAGAGAGGCACGATCCCCGATGTCACCTTTGCGTCTGAGTCGCTCCTTCCGAGGATCTCTGGCTGGAGGGTTGTGGAGGACTACACGGGTAGCGACCACCAATACGTCGTGTTTGACCTGCATGATCAGGCAAATCGTCGAGTTTCCGCATCTCGGGAAGGGCCACGCCGGTGGAACACCAACAAACTGGACGTGGTCAAGTTCACCGAAGTCATTTCTCGGGGAGCGCAGGGGAATCCTGGTGAGGCTGGGGCCGAGGCACTAGTAACATCCACGATGGAACTGATCGTCTCGGCCTGCGACCAGTCTATGCGCGAAGGAAACCCCGACGCGACAAACAACCCGTTTACTGGTGGACTGAAGAGATTGCGGAACTCAGAAGAACATGTTTAAGAACTAGACGAGCCGCCACAAGAGCGAGAATCCCCGCAGACAGAGTTCGTAAGTCGGAGGCCTATAAAGCTGCGAGAAAATCTCTCCGCCAGGCGATCAACAGGAGCAAGGCGAATAGCTGGAGGAGACTTCGTGACGACGTTGATTCCGACCCCTGGGGCCTGGGTTACAAACTTGTAACACAGAAACTCGGCGCCCCGCTCTCCACCTTCCATCATGGAGGGCGCCACCATGGGGAGGATCGTCGCTGCGTTGTTTCCTGAACATCCACAGCGACCGCCGGTTGACTTCGGACGGGTAGAGGACGTTCCACTCTTCACTTTCGAGGAGCTAGAAACCTCCGTTCTCTCCCTGAAGAGCAACAAGGCTCCTGGCCCGGACGGGATTCCCAGTGGGGCTTTAAAGAAAGCATTTTTAATCAACGCTGACTTGTTGTTGAGAATGTACAATGCCTGTTTGGTAGAAGGGGTGTTTCCGGCTCCCTGGAAAACAGCCAGGCTTGTACTGATCAGCAAGGGCAAAGGTGATCCCGAGCTGCCGTCGTCCCACAGGCCTCTCTGCATGTTGGACACGGCTGGAAAGCTGTTCGAGAAGCTGATCCGTTCCCGCCTGACTTCTGCCGTGGAAGCTGCCGGGGACTTATGCCCCCGTCAGTACGGCTTCAGAAAGGGACGGTCAACGATCGACGCTGTCACCGAAGTTCAGAGAGCTGTGGAGAGAGCCGAGAGCCACAACCATTTCTCCCGCCGAGTAGTGCTTCTTGTTACGCTTGATGTCAAGAATGCCTTCAACTCTGCGAGGTGGGTCGATATGCTGGATGCGCTTCGCAACACCTTTCGTATTCCTGCATATCTGTTGCGGCTCATCGAGGATTATCTACGCTCTCGAAGCCTGATTTATGACACGAGGGACGGAACGCGGACGATGGAAGTCACTTCTGGTGCCGCACAAGGTTCAATACTCGGCCCGGATCTCTGGAACGTTGCCTATGACAGCCTCCTGAGGTCCGAGATGCCTGAGGAAACCACTTTGGTTGGGTACGCCGATGACGTCGCAGCTCTCATTGCTGCACGCAACGTTGAGCTGGCCCAACTGAAGTTGAACCGAGTTATGCGGGTGGTCAACAACTGGATGTCCGATCACGGTCTCTCACTTGCTCTCAGTAAGACGGAGATCGTGATTCTCACGAAGAAGAGGATCGACACCGTCGTCCCGTTTCGAGTGGGAAGGGAGGTGGTCACATCAACTCGTGCCGCCAAATACCTCGGGGTTATGGTGGACACCAAGTTAAGCTGGAGGGATCAGATCTTCCGTACGGCGGACAAGGCCGCTAAGGTAGTGACTTACCTTAGTAGGCTGATGGCCAATGTCGGGGGTCCCCGATCCAGCAGAAGACGTCTGTTGATGTCCGCGGTCCAGTCCGTGCTTCTTTACGGGGCAGAGGTGTGGGCAGACGCTCTAGATAAGGAGTGCTACAGGTTGCGACTCGCCCGGGTTCAGCGTCAAGCTGCGCTCCGGGTGTGTTCCGCCTACCGGACAGTGTCCGAGCCTGCCGTCCTGGTGGTCGCCGGAGTCATCCCTGTCAAGCTCTTGGCAGGGGAGAGGAAAGCGATTTATCAGAGACAAGGCGAGATCGGCAAGGACACGGCAAGAACAGAAGAGCGCTCCCGAACCTTCCAGCAGTGGCAACACAGCTGGGAGCACGACACCCGAGGACGATGGACTGCGCGACTTATCAAGCAGGTCCAACCATGGGTGGAACGGCGGCATGGGGAGGTGGACTACTACCTGACCCAATTTTTGACAGGTCACGGCTATTTTCGGTCGTACCTGAACCGGATGGGAAAGACCGGTTCACCGGACTGCATTT
Organism: Neoaliturus tenellus; assembly: GCA_030545055.2. Taxonomy (NCBI): domain Eukaryota; kingdom Metazoa; phylum Arthropoda; class Insecta; order Hemiptera; family Cicadellidae; genus Neoaliturus; species Neoaliturus tenellus. Next base: position 110,675,592 of record CM061533.1, read on the forward strand.
ATTGCCCGGGTGTTCCCGACGATGCGGAACACACATTCTTCCGCTGTCCCCGTTGGGAAGGGCCCCGCCTGGAGGCCACACAAATCTTTGGTGTATTTTCGGTGGACTCGGTCTGCCAAAAGATTTTGGAGGATGAGGGCAACTGGGATTGTTTGTCACAGTTCGTCCGGGGCATCCTCCTGGAAAAGAAAACCGATCTGGAAAGCGAAGTGGCCCAGATCCCTTGATCGAGTGGCTGGATAAGGAGCGAGCCCACGGGCGTAAGCCAAATTTAGGCCTAGCCTGACGTAATGTGACAAACAATTCCAGGTTAGATTCCTAAAGAGTAGAGGAGGTTTTTTAGTGGGTAAACCCGTTTTTTGGGGGGCCCCACACTACAGGCTGGCCACCTGTGTGCGTAATGCATTTTTCCGCCTCTCCCTCAAAAAAAAAAAAAAAAAAAAAAAAAAAAAAAAATACTACTCCATAAATATCAAGTATACTGTTATATTTTAAATTGACCTATTTGTTTTATTAATTGTGTTTATATCGTAGTATTGTCGATAATATGATGTCAGAAAATCTATTTCAATCAATCTCAATTTTACAAAATGTCCTTTTATACAATCTGTTTGAAAATTTTATAAATTTACAAATTAAGTATTTATGAAAGCATCCACCAACAATTTACTAACATTAAACTTTTACAAATAGCTTACAACGATGAAAAGTTGACAAATAACAGATTTCATTGCTACATTTTTTCAGGATTTTCCTCAACATTTCAATTTATAAATACAGTTTGAGAAAACCGCGAGTAGCTAAATGTAGCTTACAATTTACAATTTACAACTTACAATCTACTCCCATTGTTTAAGACCATAAAAGTTTACCAACTAACTTTATTCAATTTTCATTCATCAAATTACAAAAGGTGAAAATTGGAAGCTTATCATGATAAAGGCCTGGTTAACTTCTCTCCAAGGTTTTGTGAGTCTCATTGCTAATTGTCTATTCGAAGAATAGGCTCTAGAGTGACTCATATTGTAAATGTAATTTCCGACGATTACTCTCTATAGAAGTCTCAGATCAGTCCGAAATTTCAGTCGAATATTCTTCATGCAATTTTTAAGGCTGTTTGTTGTTGAAAACATTTTGTTGGCTATTAATCAAATAAACCTAAAATGTAACTTTTTAATTTTCACCATAAGAAATGCATTGGAGGCATTTTTAGTCGTCGGTTCTTTGTTTACATTTTGGCATCGTCTTTGCGAGTCTTAACAAACAAGACTGTGACGTTTTGATTGGTCTACTGACCGGCTGAACTACAGTCCAGTCCAAATTATTGGATTCAGAACAGAACGAAGAACGGAAGTGGAGTGAAGTAGTCACATAAACAAAAACAAAGCTGTTTCCCAATTATCAAATTTTTTGAATGTGAAAATCCCTAATGCTAAAGTTTAAATTACTTCTTCGAATAGACGCTTACGGGAGGTACGAGTGTACTCCTAGTTATTAATCGTTTGTATGTGTTAAGTAACATTGGAAGGAAGTATATTTTTTTCACAAATATGCTTAATTTATTATAATCTTTATAAAATATAATGTATTATAATATTTTATGCAAGCGTTCTTGAAAGGTAACGTAATTGTTCATTTTGACAGAAATGCTATTAATGTGATAAGACAGTTATCACCTGATATTAATATTTTGATATTTCCCAGTGACAGTTTACACCCCTATGTATAAAAATTTGATTAAAAAAAAGAATGAGTGGTCTAGACATAGTAAGTTAAAAAGGCACTCACCCTATAAAAATCGAGAGCTTAAGACAAACTACTCTATAAAAAGGTGTATTTACCTGAAGGCGAGATATGACTGCAAGTTTCAAAAATACTAATGTTAGAGTAAGTTATGATAATTTTCCACAGGACGATTTAAATTTTAGTTTATATATCTTTTATAGAATGACAAATGTAATGAATCTAATTACTAGTTTAATAATATCCTGCAGGTACTTAAATTTATGAAATAATGCTTGAATCAAACATTCCCAAATATCATCAAATAAAAGCATGAAAGAAAGGATCATTTAAGAATGGGATTTGTTCCGTTATGTATGTAAACAGGTAACGCTCTATCTATTTACACTAGTTTAAATGTACCTGAAGCAACCTATACATACTAGAAGTCGTTAATTTTATATACAAACCTCACTTATTATGAATATTTTTTATTTTACAAGTAATCTTAAGACAACTTTACAACTTTATTTGTACTCCTAATCAGGTTGTAAGGTTTAGGTGATGATGGCGGTTGAAATTTAGTTTTGCCCGTTAGAATAACATGGGGAAAGTTTTACACTCATTTTCTAAGAACATTTTACGTTAAACAGAACTGTCTATGCATGAAAATGTCCTAGACCCCCATTTTAAATAATATTCTAGCGTTAAATATCAATAATCACGTAATTAATTATACTTTTCCTTACAGTTTCTAATAATCTCATCTATTTGTAAACTTTATGGAAATGTAAAATAATTTATTATAAAACTAATAATTTATTATGTAAAAATATTTAAAAAGAAAGCGTAAGATATTTTACGCTGAATTATGTTTGTATAACAGAAGATGTTCTGGGATAATAGAATCGATAATTTGTTCCATGTCATAATTAAGGTGGAAATATAAATTTCAATCACCATTATCTCCTAAACCGTTACAATTATTGGTACAAATTAAGTTGTAAAATTGTTTTAAAATCACATGAATAATAAAAGTGTCATAAAAATTTAGGTTTGTTTTAAAAATTAGTGATTTCCGGTCTGAATAGGTCCTAACCTACCTGTTATGGTCTGTCTTCTGGTACACCATGTACAATGAAACTATTTTTAATCGACAGAACTTAACCGGTTTAACTATAGTGGCACAATTGGGTTTTGTTAAAATTAATCCTGTATTTTTGAAAAAGGGGTGTGCGGGTGGTACTCGACACCCGGTACAGTATAAACATAATTATTATTCAATTTAAAAACTAATTTACAAACTGTTCAAAATTTTTACAAATATTGTTCGGTAAAAATACTTCTATTAACATGATTTGAAAACCGGGATATTCGAATTGTAAGTATCATTACAACTTGTTCATTATTTCATTGATTTCCATAAAATGGTTCTTCATTACAGAAGACTATATACTTCACTTAACAATAAGTAGGCCAAGTTTTAACGAACCAAACCGATAGTAGGATTGAGATAAGGTGATTAGCTATCAATAGTACCCATCGGAGAGCCCTCAATACGTCTAATGGCATTCTGGTCGAGCTAACAGGTCTATAACAATAAAATGCAGTCACCACGTCGGTAGCCCTGGTATTGTAATAGTTCCTACCTGTAAAATAACTAGTAAGTAGTTTGCAATATATGACATCAACAAAAAAAAATATAAACACTGGTTTATTAGTGTTTGCAACATGTATACATACAGAAATATTTAATTTAAATGAGTATAGCTTTTGTAAGTATTATGTTAAAGGTTGAAGAGGAAACATATATTGAATAGTAGCAGAAAACCACGATCCAAGTTTATAGACAGTCATAGAATAAATTCTTGTTTCGTAGCTAGTACAATTGCTCCTTCAGGCAATTCAGCTCTGGTCTTGAACGTGTTGAAAGTGGATTCTCCTCGTTTGGACCTACGGTGTCTTAGCAGCTTATGAAACATTTTGAACCCCAAGTGTAATTATTAAAATGTATATATTCGGCTTTTACAGTAAAAAAATATTATTATATTCTGTTATTTGGTTACAATAAGGTTTATAATAATACTATGTGACCTAACTTAAATGTATGGTGTAACTAAAGTTAATGTTAAAATCATAACACAGTAACACCGAGTCAATTTAATATTCATACATACTTAAAAAAATAAACACGACATTATTGATTTAAGCAACAAATAAAAAAAAACATATAAAATATATTTTGTAAACTTATATTATAAATATGATATGAACTAAAATAACACCAGTAGTCACTGATCAATACAAACCGTAAATAGGGTTTTTTATTACTATTAAACGTTGGGAGGCCTTTTTTACGTACTAATTTCAAGGAAGCCATAGGTAAGCAAAGATTTAAGTTGGCTATTTTTGGATTATCTGAAAGTATTATCTAGAAAGAAGTTTTAATTGTTTTAGGTTTGGCAACATATATTTCCTGTTTTTATACCTTGTACATTCTATACTATGTGCCTTGTGCTTGTTTTTATTAGTATTTATTTTTTTTCAGGTTTTTGTGTAGTGTAACGTAAATGTAGGCTACTAAAATCACATCAAAAACATTCTGGAATATCAATATATAAAAATATGTTACTTAATATCTATGTCACATTAGCTAAGTTTTTGTATACATATTTAAATGTTGGAAGGTAGGATACAAAAACAAACATAATGCCTATATCGTGTGGATTGTTTGGAATATCATAGGCTAGCTAAGCTGTAAATAAATTAACAATTTTACTGACATAAAAGATGGACGAAATGACTGTACCCACTGCTGAAGAAAATAACAAAAAAAACTTTTATATCAATATTTAATTTATTCACATTTATTCCCTTAAGCCCACCTAAAGAACTCCCAACCACCACTCACAAAACTCGTAATGCTCCAGAATCTGGTAAAGGACTTTTTGCCCACTCTGTACACAAACATTAATCATAAAAATAGTATTTGTTAAATACATCCATACATTACTGATACAATTAGTCAAGGTCTTCTAAAATTTTACTAAACATGCTATTTTTGAAAAGTTACAAAACAATGTTATGACTTTTTTTAATTTTTTTTTTTTTTTTTTTTTTTTTTTTTTTTGAGGGAGAGGCGGAAAAATGCATTACGCACACAGGTGGCCAGCCTGTAGTGTGGGGCTCCCCAAAAAACGGGTTTACCCACTAAAAAACCTCCTCTACTCTTTAGGAATCTAACCTGGAATTGTTTGTCACATTACGTCAGGCTAGGCCTAAATTTGGCTTACGCCCGTGGGGCTCGCTCCTTATCCAGCCGCTCGATCAAGGGATCTGGGCCACTTCGCGGTCCAGATCGGTTTTCTTTTCCAGGAGGATGCCCCGGACGAACTGTGACAAACAATCCCAGTTGCCCTCATCCTCCAAAATCTTTTGGCAGACCGAGTCCACCGAAAATACACCAAAGATTTGTGTGGCCTCCAGGCGGGGCCCTTCCCAACGGGGACAGCGGAAGAATGTGTGTTCCGCATCGTCGGGAACACCCGGGCAATAAATGCAGTCCGGTGAACCGGTCTTTCCCATCCGGTTCAGGTACGACCGAAAATAGCCGTGACCTGTGAAAAATTGGGTCAGGTAGTAGTCCACCTCCCCATGCCGCCGTTCCACCCATGGTTGGACCTGCTTGATAAGTCGCGCAGTCCATCGTCCTCGGGTGTCGTGCTCCCAGCTGTGTTGCCACTGCTGGAAGGTTCGGGAGCGCTCTTCTGTTCTTGCCGTGTCCTTGCCGATCTCGCCTTGTCTCTGATAAATCGCTTTCCTCTCCCCTGCCAAGAGCTTGACAGGGATGACTCCGGCGACCACCAGGACGGCAGGCTCGGACACTGTCCGGTAGGCGGAACACACTCGGAGCGCAGCTTGACGCTGAACCCGGGCGAGTCGCAACCTGTAGCACTCCTTATCTAGAGCGCCTGCCCACACCTCTGCCCCGTAAAGAAGCACGGACTGGACCGCGGACATCAACAGACGTCTTCTGCTGGATCGGGGACCCCCGACATTGGCCATCAGCCTACTAAGGTAAGTCACTACCTTAGCGGCCTTGTCCGCCGTACGGAAGATCTGATCCCTCCAGCTTAACTTGGTGTCCACCATAACCCCGAGGTATTTGGCGGCACGAGTTGATGTGACCACCTCCCTTCCCACTCGAAACGGGACGACGGTGTCGATCCTCTTCTTCGTGAGAATCACGATCTCCGTCTTACTGAGAGCAAGTGAGAGACCGTGATCGGACATCCAGTTGTTGACCACCCGCATAACTCGGTTCAACTTCAGTTGGGCCAGCTCAACGTTGCGTGCAGCAATGAGAGCTGCGACGTCATCGGCGTACCCAACCAAAGTGGTTTCCTCAGGCATCTCGGACCTCAGGAGGCTGTCATAGGCAACGTTCCAGAGATCCGGGCCGAGTATTGAACCTTGTGCGGCACCAGAAGTGACTTCCATCGTCCGCGTTCCGTCCCTCGTGTCATAAATCAGGCTTCGAGAGCGTAGATAATCCTCGATGAGCCGCAACAGATATGCAGGAATACGAAAGGTGTTGCGAAGCGCATCCAGCATATCGACCCACCTCGCAGAGTTGAAGGCATTCTTGACATCAAGCGTAACAAGAAGCACTACTCGGCGGGAGAAATGGTTGTGGCTCTCGGCTCTCTCCACAGCTCTCTGAACTTCGGTGACAGCGTCGATCGTTGACCGTCCCTTTCTGAAGCCGTACTGACGGGGGCATAAGTCCCCGGCAGCTTCCACGGCAGAAGTCAGGCGGGAACGGATCAGCTTCTCGAACAGCTTTCCAGCCGTGTCCAACATGCAGAGAGGCCTGTGGGACGACGGCAGCTCGGGATCACCTTTGCCCTTGCTGATCAGTACAAGCCTGGCTGTTTTCCAGGGAGCCGGAAACACCCCTTCTACCAAACAGGCATTGTACATTCTCATCAACAAGTCAGCGTTGATTAAAAATGCTTTCTTTAAAGCCTCACTGGGAATCCCGTCCGGGCCAGGAGCCTTGTTGCTCTTCAGGGAGAGAACGGAGGTTTCTGACTTTTTGACTTTTTTTAATAGTAGTTTATGCAACGATAGTATTATGAAGGCCTTTAAACCACGAGTGAGATTTAAGCTAGAACACTAGCGAAGCGAGTGTTCCAAATATCGCAGGATGTGGAATACACTCAGGATGTCATACATTTTGGAAAATATAAGACGGGTGACTTTTAATATTGTTTCTATCATGCGTTTTTGTTTTCGTGCAAAATCGATCGGTGGTCTAATAACGATATTTTTTAAATTGCAGACCTTTCGTATCTCCCTTCTTGCCTCGTTATCCTTAAGATTTTTACAAATCTAATTGCAGATTCTTGTTCATAATATTATATTATACCCACGTACTTTTAAATTTTTTTCTCTAAAAATGGTTTTAATGCGTTAACATTGATTACAAAAACGCTTATTTCAACATTATTAGTAAGCACCATGCTTTGTAATTTCAATAAATATCGAAATTTCAATGTTATAGTGAAGTAAAGCATTCTTTTTTCGAAAATAACGACACTGAGATATTTTTAATCGGTTTACAACTAGGGGGACAAACGAAGAGATGCTAAACCCTTGTATACGCGCGCGGCCGACAATTTCGTTTCTGTCAAATTCTGAGCTCTCATTGGTATATAACCTGTATTTTAATGTGCAACCTTTACCGCATTAAGGAATGGGTTCGACTTTGGTTTGATAATGCACCTCTTTATAATGCCATTTATAATTTCACAAATGTGGCAAGACACTTGGGTGTTTTAAAAAGGACTTTTATCAAACAGTTTATCAGTTTATCAAATTCATAAAAACCCATTGAAAAAGTAAAACAGTTTTTTTTACCAAAACATTGAAAGTTTCTTTATTAAACTAAAGGTGTTCTATGTGGATTTCGTTGGTTATCCTGCAGATATCCCATCGGTTGTAAATCTCTTCCCAGACCCGCACTAGTATTTTGGGTGTAACTGCTCAGCGGCAGCGTAAATTCCTTATCTAATTTCAGGTAGAGTGGCTGGCAAAGGAGGTACTTTAGTATCTTTGAAAAAACCCAGTTGAAAAATCTAGAGGTATCAGGTCTGGCGAACGAGGTGGCCTTGCAATCGGTGCGGCGCACCATGGACAATTCGTTGACATGGAAAACCGTCATTAAGAAAATCCAGGACTTCAGTCAGATAGTGTGGTGGTTTGCTATCAGCTTGCATGAAGTAATTATTTAGTTTTAGGTCGTAATCATCAATGTGTGGTGTTAGGAACTGCCACAATATATCAAGTTATCACGTTGATGGTCTCTTGGAAAAAGGTGCCGTACAATTTCCTCTTGCTCAACGCAAAAATAGCCAAATAACCAACAGAAGCCACATAAAACAACTTTAAATAAAAAATATATAAAAAAAAACTTGAAGTGTTTTCCCTTAAAACAACACTAAAACCAGCTCTGTGCCTTTTTTCAATAAATTTATATGGATTTTCTAATTTGTAAAGTCTTTTTTTTAATACCGGTATTTACTTAGTTTACGTATTATTTACAATAAATTTACATTTTCACAAGTTTTATTTCTGGTATTATTCATATTATTTATATTAACGATTAAAAAGTTCATCTTATCTTCTCATATTAATGAATTAAACATACTTTAGTTAAGAAACTTTGAGACACCATTAATTATGTTGCTTATTAGATACAAAAATCAATAGCCATGAAGGCAAAACATATTGAAACAATTTCTTATTTTTATGAATATTTTGGCTATTAGGACTAATTCTAATTACAATTTCAAGCTGGCTAAGTAATGGTCTGTAGAGATAACCGAGCTCTGTTTCAATGTTTTGATGGTTAGGTCACAGCTAGGGACCAACATTTGATTAATTAGTGTCCTCACCTCCCTCATGGCGTTCTGACTGCGGACGCGTCTCGTCGCAGATTTACATTAGAGAATAAATGTCGCAAATGTTTTATTGTATAGTTCACCACATTCAGTGAAAAATGAATCATTAATAATATTTATTTCTACTTTAAACATTTGTAGTAATATTGGTTTTACCCAAGCAATGATTTATTAGCTTATCCATCTTAAGGCAAACTCCATTTCGCAAAATATAATTTTATGCTACCTGTTTTGGTTTTTATTTAATGTATAAACTTAGCATATATGAAACGTTGATTAATAGACTCATTACTATAAAACTTTAAAACCTTAACTCATTAATAAATTTTAACTTAAAGAGTAGCTTAAAACTATAAAAAGTAAAAGAATAATAATTGGTATTCCTACACCTTAAATTTACTGAGAATTCCACATTGATGCAGAGACAGTTTTTTTTTTCAAAAACCTTAAATAGCTGTAACTAGATAAACAAGAGCAAAAAGCTTACTATTACTGGATATAATTTAACAATCAACTTTATCAGATATTTATAATGTTACGGCATGGGATTATAATTAGCCATTATAAAATAGAGTAGACGCTTATCTTGATAAACGCCTCGTTAACATCACTCCCGGGTGTTGTGAGTTCCATTGCTAATTATCAGTTGTTTATACGTATAAAGTTACATGTGGTTTAAGGTTAAAGGTGGTCTACTGTGTTTTCGACAAATATAAAAGTACAGGAACTTTTATTGTTATACATTTTTGAAACCTTTAATAAAATATCAGAGGTAAAACTAATGGGTTTTAGTAGCATTCTCAATCTGCAATTTAAATTTCATGTAAAATTTTCGAGGTAATGATAATAATTAGTTATTTTCCAGTAAATCAAGAACTAATCCGTCTAAAATGATCCCAACACGAAGATTAAGTCTCTGTGGTCATGACAAATATCAAAAGAATACCAACCTCACATAAGCTAGGGGTAAAAACAAACTATTTTGCACTATATCACTCCACCCGGTCACGAAGGACACAGGTCAGGTTGCAGACTAAAGAGATAACTAATCACGTCAGCTGCCACTCCTGATGTTATCAGAAGGGTAAAGAGAGGCGACTTCCTGCTCCTATTTTTCATTGTATGTATGAATTTTTACTCCAGTTGAATTTTTAGGTTTTAACGGAGAACGGTCCAAACTATAGTCTTGTTACTATCTAACATTGGCAAGTTGTTAGAACGCATCATTAATTAATAGCCCAATAACACATGGCAACTGGGTCCGGAATCGAACCCTCAAAAAGTTACTAACTTTTCTCTAACTTAAGTTTATACTAACAATGTTGAATTGAAATGGAGGGGCTACTTGGTAGTTGAATTACAGAGTGTTCTTGGTAATTGAATAATGTTCCCTCATAAAATAGGATATACTTTATGTATGGGTGAAATCTGCCAAAATTTTTGTAAGGTAATTGTTTTACATAAAAGTTATCTGTCATTTCATTGTTGCTGCCTTATATCAATTTTTTATCAATACATCATGTAATGGCTATGCCTTTGGAAACAAAGGAAAAACATGAAGGGGAGGAGACTCTTCTCTTGTTTCTGAAATGAAAAAAATAATAATAGTATATATCTCATATTATATCAAAATTGTTTAAGTTTATGAATAATTTTTGTAGTCTGCCTCAAAATGTTTTAGTACCGCCACTGTATGTGGTGGTTAGAATCTAATTACCTCTTTTATCCTGATGTTGATAATAGTGTTTTGTTTCTCACCAAATTAACACTTTATCCATTCTTTAACACAAATTTATAATTAATAAAAATTATAAAAATAAATTATATTAAAATATTGTAAAATATATTTAATTAATGATAGTATTTTTTTATTATTATTTCTCTTTGTGTAAACTATGTGTCATAGGTGACGTCAAAACACTTTAAAATATATATTAGGAGTCTCTCATACATAGTTATTATCATTAAAATTTTTATTTGTTTTTAATCAAAACTAAAACAATATTTTGACATAATAAACAACCTATTTATTTTACAATGACATTATAAGGTGATTTTATAGTAAATATTCTTAATTTTATTTATGTTTTGATTTCGAAAGACATAATTAAATGTTAACTTTCAATTAATTAAGGAAATTATATTACGAAAAATATAGTCTACATTTGTAAGAGTTTTTACAAAAGGTAAACAATAATATAGTATAATAAAAGAAAAGTTATCTATAGAAAACCTCCTCCTGGGATTTTCTCCATGGCCTGAACTACTTTTTGATAGCTGCCCCGACCGTAGCAGTTTCACGTATGGATCTCCCTCAGTAGCAATGGACCTTACTCAGTCATTTTAGCACTGAAGTGGGAAGATGTAATTATTGGAAACACAAATGGGAAATAACACAAGACCAGTCTTGCGACTGCGAAGTCCAGTATTAAACTAAAGATCACATAGTCACAGAGTGCCCTATAGGTGCTTTGGCTTTAGAGTTGATCGGCCTGCATAGAGCAAGGGAATCTTGGATACAATGACTATGCCCCCTATATTTAGCTCTACAAAGAGAGACTAGCATTTTTATTTTAGAGTTTAGTTTTACATATACCAAAGAACTTAACAAGTACCAAAGAGTTATAACTATCTATATTATAATTACTTGCTTTATAATTACTCAGTGTTTTAATTACTATCGAGTTTTATGTTGTTATACATTGTAAATTTCTTTATCTGGGTTTCGAATTTTTCATTGGGGGAAAATAAACTACAGTGTGGAGTTTGTGATTTTATTTATCTTCTTATTTAACTAAAAATTTACTTTAAAATGGTTACATTATCTGTTAAAAAAATTTAAACTTGACATCCTATCTGAGCTTCGGTTAAAATATTCTTAAAATGGTGTTCGATTGCTTCTTTTACAATTTTCTTAATGAGCGTATTGAATGTGTGCAGTATGTGGTTGAAAATCTCATTAGATAACGCACGACACCATCTACAAGTCGACACAAGTTTTACATCGAAGTCGTCGAAGGTAACAAATTCAAACTCGTCTATGTGCAAGCTGCATAAAGAGTCTCCTAATTTCAAATGAATCCTCATCAAATTACCTTTCACAGAGGCTACAGCATTACCTTTGTCTAGCATAAACGGTCCGACCTTAACCTTGTAGTGTACAGACTCAGATGCGTTTCCGAGTTGTATATCCACCACTGCATTCAACTGGCCGGGTGGTTGCTCTGTCACCTTGACGTCACCAGATCTGGAAACCGTCTGCAGGTTGTGAAGAAGACCTTTTTCCAGTTTGATGCTTCCCAGGTGCAGAGGAAACGTGTGAGTGATGTCCGCTAAGTTTTCTAATGTGGGGTAGCTAGAACCTACATCAGCAAGAGCATAGTCGACTAGCTGGTTGCGTAGAGGTTTCATCGTAGGGTCACATTGTTGAATACTTGGTGAGATGTATGCGAGAGATACGATCACGAACATATTAAACACCATGATAAGTAAGAAGATTGAATAAAAGGTCAAATTTGATCATATAAATGTCACTAGGTGATGTAGACTATAGAGTGGTTGCAGTAAGAATACTGAAATAGTTCGTGGAAGAACTAGTAATTTTTATTGTCTTATTATCATTAAACTTTATTCACAGAAAGTGATTTCGTTAATTAATTATATCTTGCACGTTGATAACGTTCTACAGTAACGAAGATCTCTCGTAAGAGCATTATACCTTTCATACATTTTTAGTTATATTTAAAAAATATTTCATTGTCCATTACTTTACTAATTATTAGACTACATATAGACTGCAAATTTGCATACAGTTTTTTTATCTCACATTAGTATAATATAGTTAGTTATTTAATATAACTATATATTTATCCACTAATATCAATACAGAATATGCCATTTATGGTGTTAATGTAATATCAAATATATACTAATATTAAATTAACTGGCTGGGTAGCTGGGTGGTTATAGTGCTCGCCTTTGAATCCAAAGGTTTCCGGTTCGATCCTAAGAAAAGTTGATAGCTTTTTAAAGGTTCGATTCCGGACCCAGTTGCCATTTGAGTAGATATGAAAGGGTGGTTCTGGAACACCTCGCCCTTCCGATTTTCGGCCCTCAGTCAACTTCATTTTTGACAGGTTTTGGGCCAGTTTTTATCTGATTTTAGGATAATCCAAACCACTTTCCATCATTTTTCCCGCATTTTTCCGGTTTTTGAAATGGTGAAATTCCAAGTAAGTGCGAGGAAGGGTGAGGAAGGGCGAGGAAGGGCGAGGAAGGGCGAGGAAGGGCGAGGAAGGGCGAGGAAGGGCGAGACGCACTCTTCACCGACCCCTCGTAAACCTCATATTTGACTGGTTCTGGGCCAGTTTGTATTTGATTTCGGGTTAATTTCAGCCATTTTTCAGGTTTTTCGAATGGTGTATTTAATCCACAAAAATTAATCCAGAAATTAAATCAAAGGAAGGGCGAGACGCACTCTTCACCGAACCCTCGTAAACCTCATATTTGACTGGTTCTGGGCCAGTTTGTATCTGATTTCGGGTTGATTTCAGCCATTTTCAGGTTTTAAAAATGGTGTATTTAATCCACAAAATTAATCCAGAAATTTAATCCAAGGAAGGGCGAGACGTCATCTTAACCTTTGTTGTTTAACCTAACATAATCCTGATTTCAAAAGGATTTTCATCCACATTAGGTATTTTACACAGCGATTTTCACCACATTAATAGGTCATGTGACAAGGAAGAGCGCTGTGATTGGTTATTTCTGTTACTTAAAATCTGAGGTTGAAAAAAAAATCTCGAGACATTTTTTTATTTCCAACATCATTTTTTTTAATTTAATCAGTTTACACCGGTGCTTCCAAATCCGCCGTCTTTCCGTTCAGTCTGTTCGACTTTTTCCAATCTGATACAGGGCGGTTTTTTATACATTTCACATATGATCTGCGCCACCCTATCTCCACGATGCACGGGGAAATCGATATCGGAATTATTTATCAACAGAATACAGACGTTGCCGGTATAGTCTCTGTCCACCACGCCAGCACCGACGCTTATACAGTGCTTTAGGGCTAGACCAGATCTCGGCGCGATCCTTCCATAACAGCCTTCGGGAAATTTAAACGTTATATCCGTTTTTACCAATTGTTGTCCCCGCTTTGGTACAACATAATCATATGCACTTCTCAAATCGAGACCAGCTGCATCCGGTGACCCGTTGTACGGTTCAAATCCGTTTTCACTCAACAAATAATAACCGTAGCTTTCAGCCATTATTGATTTCCTAATGTATGCATAACGGATTTCCACAACAAATAAATTAAACGGGGCATTTTCAAAAATATATTTAAATTATGTTTTTTAAAAACTATTTTTATTCGTCAACCTTAAACTCGATACTGTGCTTGAATTTATTATCTGAAAGTGATATTTTACCGTTGTACAGCACATAGAGTTTCCCCTTAAAATTCAACAGTTGTTTGATATAGTTATTTGTCAACCTGTCATTCCAGCTTTCGGGAAGATAGAATTTCACATCATCGCATGTGACTAATATTCTCATACCGTATGATGAAGAGATTTTATCCATATTTTCCACAAAATATTTTTTACCAACTTCCAGGTCACCCACCCTGATGTAAGACTTTCCATTGATTTCTTTCAGTATATCATTAAAGTTAGGACCGTTCATTTTTACCTATACAAGGAATAACGCTTTGCGGCGTCATATTAAAATTAGAAACAGCCGATTTTCAATAAATTAAAAAAATACTACACCCGAATCAACTCCAAATAAATATGCACATTCGAATCGAACATCTGCAATAAATTATTATTTTGGTCTGTAATGTAAATGTTGATTTGTTGGATTTTATTCAATCCTTTTTTCAACGACACGTAATGCGGCGGCCGCGGCATCACAGCAATTTTATTACCAAATTCACCATATGGAAAGAAACTATACAACACCGAAGACTCTTTGTGTTTGTGCCAATGTTCGTCATGATTGACAAAACAATTTTCCACGATATCACAGTGGACTTCAATCAAGTCCCATGGTCTTATGTTGTGCGGTTTTTTCGCGTTGTACGTGTCCAAGTATTCGGGGGCATCAATTTCATCGAAACCCAGCAAACGCCGCAGCGGATTTTCCATGTGAAATTTTATAGGTGAAGTGATTTTCACCCGGTACCCCGTAGTTTTAAGTATTGAAACCACCGTGACTTTATTCTTTTTATCATCCGTTTTACCGCGTAACAGCGGATCCACGCCTTTTTGTATGTGTTTCTGTATGGCATCAAATGTCCAAAAACCTTTACCGAAACCGATTTTCGTTCCACCGTCAAACAAAACACTACAACCCTCAAATAAATTATAAAAGTTGTATTCGCAGAAAAGTCCGGTGAGTGCCAACTTGTACTCAGCATCCAAGTGAATGGGATGTTCCAAGTTCAAGGTCAGTTGTGAAGTCGTACCCGATAGTCTAAAAGTCGTCATTTCTATGTTAGGAAAAATGTTTTCCATCATAATGGTTTTATATAAAAAAATAAACAGCAACTAGTTTTTATTCATCCCGCAAATATTAAATACCATTTATTCAAACCGGTCGATCCATGCGAATTCGGGTTTTTATTTTGAACATCTCTGAGCCACTCAACTAGGATTCATCAAAATACATTTTGTGTTCGTCCAAAAATCTGCTAGTTACATTTTGATACAACAACACGTAATTCCAATCGATTTTAACTTTGAAATCGTGAATAAACTTTTCAGACAGCGTTTGATATTTGCACAGGATACCCCAACATTCATCGAAATGGGGGACCATCTCTCTTAGGAATTCCTCCGAAAATTTAATACGCCTCAACAACTTGGCCCAATTCACTCTGTGCGGGTACATCCGCAACATCTCGATTGGAAAATCATAATGGGAAGAGAGCAGATCCCAGTTTAAATACCGATCGAACCTCATGATGAATTTGTCAGTCAAAACCCCTTTGGGTTCTCTGGGCTCCATGGAAAGCAGGTTCCATTCTCTGACTGGTTAGTTTGACTTGATGATCTAAATGACGACATTTCTATATTAGGAAAACAAATTTTCGGGTGGTAATAAATTATTTAAAAAAATAAAAATGGTATAAACAATTTATTGACGGGGGCATTATAAAAAAGTGACTCAATCAAACCACCCGAGCCAGGCGTATTTATTTTTATTTAAAATGTTTTTGACTTCATCATACGTTATTCCATTTGAAAACTGCCTTAAAACTTCTAAACAAAGATGCCCGCAGATTGGCGGATCGCCATAATCTTGAAATCGGTCCGAATTATAACGAATGTCAAAACTTTTCATGTACTTGTCCAATTCCAAAGGTGGTGGCGCATTTCCATAAGAATCGAAATAAATTACATTTTTACCATTTTTATAATAACACGTCCAATGTGTTCCGGGTGTGTCCAGATCACCGAGATTGATTATACCGCACTCGTTTTTCCAACATACGTCAGGTAAAAGCTCTCGTCTGAAAACACCGCGAAAATTCTTCAATTTCAATTTATTGGCCCACACTTCCAGATCGCTCAACGTCAACGGAATTAATTTTTTTTTACCCGTACATCATTCAAAGCCGCATTGAGTCGGTTGTTTATCATTTGTCTTAATCCGGCACCTGACGGATCTTTTTCGATAATTGTATCCAACTCGTCGTCAATCATCTTTTTCAGCCACGGAACGAATTTATCTTTTATAGCTGGTGCGACTTTGTCTTTAATCAGGGGTGAAGCGAATTTCTTGAAATAGGGGATACTCGTTTCCGCCAACTCCAGAATCTCTTTCAGTAGACCCCCTTCAATGTTGTTCTTCAACTGCGAATGGCTCAATATCAATCTCAAGCCTTTATTGTGTTTTATAGCTCTCAACACCTGTTTATGTTGTTCGTCCGTCAACATCACCTCGATATTCCCGTTCGTCAACTGATCTCTGTTCAAAGTTAAAATAGCGAGTTTCTGCTTTTTATAAGCGATACGCAACTTATTCTTTTGACCCTTGGTCAACTGGATTTTATGTCTGTGCTGCATCTCGTTTCTTATCCTATACATATAACACACAATCCACGCAAATGTGCAATTTATTTAAGCGACTTTGCATTTGCAAATATTTTATTTGACTTCAAAAGTAGCAGCGCTTTATTAGACATGGAATTGCATTGCAGAAAGTGTAAAACAAACACACCATCCACGGATGTCAAAACTGTCAAAACGAGAAATAAAAGGTGGCTTGCGACATCAAATTGTGCGATATGCGGCAGTAAGAGAAATTCGTTTATCAAAGACCCGCCGGAAGTTTTGGAAGCTAAAGAGCTGCACAGACCCGTCGTGAAAAAGTTTATAAAACGCCGAATCGTCACGAAAGGTATCGATGATTTGTGGGCGGCCGATCTGTTGATTTTGAAAGAATATGCTAGGGAAAACAAGTGGTATAAATACATTTTAAATGTGATCGACACGTTCAGTAAGTTCGTTTGGTCAGAGCCTTTGAAGAAAAAAGATGGTCCGGATGTGTCATCAGCTTTTGAAAAAATAATTGCCCGGGCCAAAAATGACGGTCATTCACCACCTAAACTCTTACACACCGATAAAGGGACAGAGTTTAAAAATACGCATTTTAACAAGTTGTTGAAAAAACACAACATTAAATTGTACCACACCGAGAGCGAGGAGAAATCCGCAATTATCGAAAGATATCACAGAACGTTAAATGAGAAGTTGAAAGTAAAATTCCAAGTTAGAAATTCGCACAAGTGGCACGACATATTGCAAGAATTGACCGACGAATACAACAAACACGATTTCCACCATACTATAAAAATGAGGCCCGCGGATGTGAATAAAGGCAACGAGCAGGCATTATTAAAAATGTACAACGAATTGGAAAATAGAATACCCCGCAAAAAGGCGAAATTCGATGTGGGAGACAGAGTCCGCATTACAGCGAAAAAAGATGTTTTCACGAATAAATACAAACAGAACTGGACGTCCGAGATTTTTGTAATCAAGCAAGTTTTAAACACGAGACCCACGACTTATAAGATTGCCGATGAAACTGGTGAAGATATAATAGGGGGGTTCTACGAGAAAGAATTACAACGTACGATGTTTTAGATATTATTCAGATAGTCCTGTGCTGGGACTATTGTTTTTATTTTTCAGATAGTCCGGCATGGGGACTATTGAATTTCAGATAGTCCCGCAAAACTGCAATCCCAACCGAAGCGATAAATCGCAAACAAATAGATAAGCCCAATCAAATACACCTCCGCTCGATCACATCAGACTTGATAGATACCACGCCAGCCAACAGCCGGTGGTCCGGTCGTATTGTTTTGCATATCTGAGGGGGTAGCAAATCGCGACCCCCCCGGATGACAACCCTGAACACATTTTCAGATAGTCCTGCGTGGGGACTGTTGTATTTAGATAGTCCGGCATGAGGACTATTGAATTTAGATAGTGGGGACTATTGAATTGCATTTTATGCGTCCGATATGATCACGACCGAAAAACAAATTGTATATCGGTTTACGGTTATTCCGATTTTATCAGAGCTGTAAAAAATGCAATGAAAGACATGTGTGTTTTGTGAATAATTCCAATGTCGTCAATTTAAAAAAGAATTAAATTTTGAAATCATTTCTCCGCTTTCATTTTTTACTGAATGTCAAGAGGTCATTTCACCCACATAGTGATGGATATAGTTTCATATTACAAAGAGGCATTCGAAGACAACCTGTTGCCCAGCCCATTGCGATGTCTCATAGTGGGTTCTTCAGGCAGCGGCAAAACCAATTTACTGCTCAATTTCATTTACAATCAAAACGGTATTATATTTAAAAACCTTTACGTATTCAGTAAATCCATAGAACAGCCGGCTTATGTGGAGCTGAGAAAAACCTATGCGGACGCAGAGAAAAAGTATAAAAAGAGAATCGCGTATTTCTTCAACAATTGCGATGAACTGCCGGCGGTGGACGAGTGCAAGAATAACTCACTTGTGATATTCGACGATTGTCTGATGGAAGAGCAAAAAGGTATTAAAGACTATTTTATCAGAGGCAGGCATAAAAAGATTTCGTGCGTCTACCTGAGCCAGAGTTACGGCAAAGTGGACATGCAAGTCATACGGAATAATATAAATTTCCTTTGTGTCTTCAAACAGAATAAACATTACACCAAACGGATTTACGACGATTTCGTGGGATCG
The DNA here is from genome assembly GCA_030545055.2 of Neoaliturus tenellus. Lineage (NCBI taxonomy): Eukaryota > Metazoa > Arthropoda > Insecta > Hemiptera > Cicadellidae > Neoaliturus > Neoaliturus tenellus. The sequence goes on from CM061533.1 coordinate 110,694,542, forward strand.
GACATGACTTTCGGTGAATTTGAAAATGTATGCAACAAGTGTTGGAATGAACCTTATGGTTTTCTCACGGTAAATATGACGAAAAAAGCACGGTGTGGAAAATACATGTGCAATATGAAAAATGTTTTCAATAAATAACGTCCGCGAACGATTTTCAAAAATCGTTGTCTAGACGCTGTTTTTAATAAATAACGTCCGCGAACGTTTTTCGAAAATCGATTTCTAGACGCTGTTTTTAATAAATAACGTCCGCGAGCGTTTTTTAAAATCGATTTCTAAACGCTGTTTTTAATAAATAACGTCCGCGAACGTTTTTTAAAATCGATTTCTAAACGCTGTTTTTAATAATTAACGTCCGCGAACGTTTTCCAAAATCGATGTGCAAACGTTATTTTTTTAATGAAAACGTTGTTGGACGTTTTTTTATTCGATTCAAAATTTTTGTGAAAATATTCGTCACTTTTGTATTTTGATTATCAAACATTAAATTTGCTACAAAAAACCCAACCACCTATATTAGTACGATGAAGAGGAAAAGCGATAAAGAGATTGTCAAGACGTTAGTTAAAAAACACAAGTTGGCCGACAAAATGTGGCCCGACGAGATGACTGCGGAGGAGGGTAAAAAAATTGAAAAACTACAAGATAAATGGGTCGCGGAAAATGAGGAAATCCGAAAAGAACAAGTGAAAGAGCGAGCGGAATTGTTTCGTAAACATCCGCCGATACGTGAGCAATACGCACCCAAAATTCCTTTCATACCGATATCTGCACATCAACCTTTAACTGTGCAGGAGGCTAAAAAATTGGATAAATTGCAAAACCAATTGGTCAGTGAATCCCAAGCAGTAAAGATTCGTGAAGTTGAAGAAAAACGTGAGATTGAAAAGCGACAGGAACCGGTCGTCAAAGCGATCAAGGAGCAAGGTTCCGATAAAAAGACCCCACCGCAACGTCTGTCCACGTCTAAAACTATACAACGAAAAAAAGACATTTTTAGACCCCGCGCTTTCAGTACACCGGGTCGAGAATTGATGGCGGCCCGGAAGGTGCCTTTACCTCGTGAAGATGAAGATGTGCTCGAACCTCCACCCGGAGAATCACCACACATCGATCCCTTACCGTCGGAAATAGAATCGCCAGACGAAGTCAGGATAAACCGTTCGATCCGCGAATTCACTGAAAGGCAAGATATTGGTGATATCGCCAAACAACATCTCGCTACCAGCAACGATAGATCTTTCGGTATTCGCTACGATTTCAACTTGAACAAACTGGCCATCGGATCGAAGACTATTACGATTGAAAATGATGATATCATATTAGACAGCACCGGAGATAGATATGCCGGCACACCGGGATTGTGGAGTCTGTTGACGAAAGCGGAAATCAGTGGCTCGTCTCCAGGCGAGGGTACGACGCGAGAAAAACTCATAAGTGCGGGTGCTTTCACAGCCCAGGACTTTAATAATTACAAGGATATACTGATAAAATCCGATGCGATTTTTCAGAACAACGATCCAAAGTTGAAACGCCCCAGGTCCAGTCAGTCTTGGAAATGGGTGAATTTGATCAGTGAGATCTGGAAAGAATTTAAACAGTCATCGGGCAGCGGATTGTTGATAGATTCACACGCCCCTGTCGAGTACAAATACATCGATGATGATGATAAATTGATTGAAAGATTAAAGTTTATTCGCGCCGAAGAGGAAGCCGGCAATAACGCTTTTCACAATGAAAAAATCGCCATCGTAAACTTCATACACGATAAGATGGAAAAACTGGTTTCTCAGCCGAAGGGTCTCGACTATGTAGAGCGATGTTTGGATGTAATAAAAAATGTTGAAGATAAAAGGGTTTTTCGAAATCTCGGGTTGAGACGTTTGAACATGTATAAAAACGTAAAACTGTTCAAGTAGTCGATTTCATTAAGCGATCAGGAATTCGGTGTTTTTTATTTTTTATTGCTTTCCACAACAGTTTTCTTATTTTTCATTGGAATTCGGAAAACCTAAAACCTATATTAGGAATGGAGAAATATTACGAAGAGGCATCGGATAAGATAGCGAGATGCGAATACGTCACGGTCCTACCGGTATCGGACTTGCACTTTAATTCACCCAATAATTTCACCACATTCAAACTGGACCACGGGGATTCGTTTTACAACAACAGGATATTGTTTCACATCCAAGGGGAGGTTGTCAAGAAATCCAATGGCGCTAGTTATGCCAGCACGGACCCCATCAAACTCGTGGACAATTTTGCGGCTTATTTGTTCAAGAGTATCGAATTGAAAAAACACAACCAAGTCATCGATTCCGTGGATAAAGTCGGAATCACGAGCACCATCAAAGGGTTGACCACGTACAGCAGATCGGAGGAAAACACGTACTACAGCAGCGGATTCAAATCGGTTTACGACAAGGGCGGCGGCAAGTTCGAAGCACTGGGAACGCTGGCCCACCTGGGTCTGGGCTTCTTTGACAGTCTAAAGTATCCAATGTACAAGGGTGGATTTGAAATAACGTTCACCCGTGCGGAAGACGATGATGCCATCTACCGCTGGACTGAAGGTTCCGGCACCAATGCTGTTGACGCAGCGGAGGGAAAAATAAAAATTACCAGTTTCGTGTTGAAAGTCCCCCTCGTGGATTACGACCCCTCCAAGAAAGCCGTGCTTATCGATGGGCTTAAGAAATTGAGCGAGAAAGGCGAATTGGTATATGAATATTTCCGCTGGGATTGTATTGAAAAATTCGGTGTGATAGGCTCCAATTACACGTTCGACATAACGAATCTCTACCGGAACATACTCAATCCGGTTTTTGTGATAATCGGTTTACAGACGAGTCGTAAGAACGATCAGACCAAAGACCCCGGTCAGTTTGACAGTGTAAATATAAAGAATTTCCACGTGAAAATAAACGGGCAACGGTACCCGCAGGAACAGCAAAATTTGAATATCACGGATAAAAATTACAGGCTGCTATACGACAGCTACTGTTCAATGAGACAAGTCATGTTCAAAAACGATGATGTGTATCTCAATATAAACGATTTCATCAACAAATACCCGGTGATGGTGATAGACACACATCTCCATCCGTTTTTGACCGAGAGAAAAAGAAACGATATCCAAATCGAATTGGATTTTACAAACGCGGTTTCCGGTCCGGTAGCTGATAAAGGCACTACGGCCTACGTCATTGTGGTATCACAGACCATGTTCACTTATGACGTTAAAAAGGAATATGTACAGATGATGATTTAAATGTGTAGGAAAATAGGTGGATAGTATCATAAAAAAGTCCCAACAAAAATAAGCAATAATATCAGTAAATTGGAAATTGGAAATAAAAAAGATATTGATTAAAAGAAATATTTTTTATTCACAAATAAAAACAACTTGCTCTCTATTCCAGTGAAATGTTGCTGTTCAAAAGCAATTCGGCTTCGACATCCTTGGGTATCTTGTAGTGTCCCCACGGCAGACTGGTGATTCCGTCTTCCAAGATGTATCGCTTGTCATCAGTCGTGGATAGTACTTTTTTATACATTTCAACGCTGTACAACTCATGCCCGTGACTTCTTATGATGTTCATCGATTTGTATAGTTCTTTCTGCTCGAACAAACATTTCTTGTAATCCTCGAAGGTGACTTCATTTTTTACAACAGATTTTTTCACTCCTTTAGATTTTTTTAGCTCGTCACCCTCCAAAGTATAGTTGGCATACATCTTGGATCGCAGTCCAACGAATTCCTTACCGATTACACCACCGAATTCGTCTTTCATCGTTCCCAATTTTTTCTTGTTTACCCGTGGCATATTAAATTGATTATACTTCTTGTAGTTGGAGGTGTCGTACCTGTCGAGTGTCAGTTTCATATCTTCATAAAAATTCGGTGTCTCTATCAGATACTCCAGGCTGTCGGTATCTGTGTACTGCAATTTAGCTTTATCACCGTATTTAGCCTTTATAAAATTGTAATGGAAATCGTATACGAGTGTCTTGGATATGTCCAATATGCTCATCCCCACGTAAATCGCCTTGTTGAATAGTAAACTCATTTTCCTCATGTGCACCGCTGAAAGGTTTTCTGAAAATATCGTTCTGTGTTTGAACTGCGGCTTCGCGATCCATTTGTCGATCTGCTTGTCCTGAGTCGCCAGACGTATGTCTACTCTGTTCCTTATGTTCTCGACAGTTTTTCCATAAATCGAGTTGTTCATCAGTTTGAAAAACTGTTTAGCCGATTTATTCGTTTGCTCCATCCACATGCCCATGTTCTTATCAATGTAGGGTTCCAACCATTTACTTTGACTGAAGCGCAACACTCTGTGTATCTTGGTAAGTTTCATTCCAAGAGTTAAATACATTTTCAAATTTCGATAATGAATAACATATTTCTCTTTGTCATACAGAGTGGTAAGGAGTTTAACCTCCTTGGAACCGGGTGGGCAACGTTTTTCAGGAGCGAGAGGAAACTCGGAATGCAAATCGTGCAGTTCTTGGGGATACTCCAAGTCGACTTCCAGAATATATCCTTTGTCAGAATCATCTTCGATCTTCATAACATCTATATCCGTATCAACCCATTCGAAATCACCATACGGCATTGGTTGAGACATCGCCCATCCGTATAGGTTCACGGCATCTAAATACATCAGATAAGTAGTCGGTTCGTCTTTGTTATAAAGAGGCATGTACGGGTTGTTCGCCTTCGCATAGCGATTGCAGCATTGTGATATGCCCCCACGGATGCCTTTGGTGATCATCAAAATCATTTCATAATCGGACAACAGCTGAAGTTCTATTCCCGTCTGCTTCAACATGGCACTCCATGAAAGCCCCGGGGTTGTGAAATACCATGCGGGGTCGAGTGAGTAAGTTTCTATGCAAATGTTCCTGAAACTTTCCATCACATCGGCTAACAATAACACGTCAGCTTTATTATAAAGTAAGGTGTACTCTTTCATATTCTTTATCTTGAATCCCTCCCAAACCTGTTTTGCACGTGAATAGTCCGAAGCGCTGATCCCGCATTTGTTCAGTTTATTGTAAAATTTTTCTTTGCTTGGTAAACTGGTTTCCAAATATTTATCATCGCTGTCCATATAATCATATGGATAAACACCTTTTTGCCTAAGCATAAGCGCCTGAGTACCCCAACCCCCATATTTACCTATGTGTACAAATCGGTCCAAGTTTTTTACCAGCGTATCGAGCGAGTCAATGGTAAATTTGAATGAATCTACGAATCTTGCTTTTATATTGATATTGAAATCAACTGTGTAGGATATGTATCGTTCCTCGTTATTCGGGATGACATCTATCTTGGTTTTATCATCTAAACGCAGCATTTTTACAAACAGATGAGTGTCGTATCCGGTCAGGTTGTGTATGAATATGGGGACGAATTTCGGAATCTGATAGTTCAAGTTACAAGAGTTGTGTGCTAATCCACGAAATTCACCCGTCAAATGATCGTGATCGAAGACAAAATCAGTTACCAAATCTTTACCGCATATATGACATATCTTTGTTTTTTCCGCCTGCTCTCTCTGTTCGTCAGTCAGCGGTTTCATGGGTTTTTTGTTTGCAAGACAAAATTCTTCAATAGCTTCCAATTCAGATTTCAACACTTTCGCAAATTGTTGAGCAGCATCCACACCGAAATATGTTATCGGTTCTTTATAATCACCGTTAGTGTACACCGTGTATAATACGAAGCTTCTAGCCGCGTGGTGTTGATATTTATTGGTGTACGATGTGCCGTTTTCCGGTGGTTGACAAGTGTCGATCGGTTCCAGTATGCACTCGAAATCTGCATACATGACAAACGGAATCTTCATCTGACATCTATGATGGGTAAACTTGACGACATCACCTTTTTTAGGCATTCTGATTTTCACCGCTTCGTGTTCCTTACAGAGTTCTTTGTGACTTTGAAGCAGATCTTGTCTTCCGAAATGTTGTAAACAACGCCTGCATATAAAAGTTTGATTTACATGCCTACTGATTTGATTTCTCACCAACCTACTCAAATTTTTTATATAACAATAGTGAGATTTATTTGCAGTTTTCATATACAAGAGGTCAACATGTTGATCTTTTTCATCATCAGTCACAATCAAAGGATATACGTTGAGTTTATTTTCTCCTGCACAAGTATAACCATAAACATTGATGGATATCCCACTGCGTCTTTCGAATTTTTTCACATCATCCAAACTCACAGGAAATTTAATGTCTTTCATCGCTTTGTCAAAAACGTGTTCGTATTCATGGTATTTGCTAACCCTGTGAGGATTATTAGCAACAGGATGTAAAGCTGCCAGTACAGACCATAGAAAACATTTCTGGTCATTGTTTTTAACATTTATGACAGCTTTTTTCTTTTTAATGACGTCTGGCAGTTTAATATAGCTTGACCCTCTGAATGGTACATATTTGTTTATTGCCAGTTCTAAAAACAACACTTCGTGTAGCGTCCAACCTGACCCCCGTGCCTCGAACTCTTCCATTCGAGTTAATAACTTTGCTTTCGCATCTTTAAACACTTGATGTAAGTCGGTCGTCTTATATATGATTGTATTCTCGGTTTTAAAGTACATGGTGTCTATTTCCAGCTGCTTATCCACACCAGGAACATTCCGTCTGTAGTTGGCAGCAAACGAAAAATTTACTTTCAAATTGTACTGTTCCAGGTGTTCTTCAATCTTGCCAATAATCAAATCGTGATATCTATTTAAAAATACCTGTGGGTTTTTTATACCACGGCAGTTTGTAAATTGATAAGTCAAAAGTCTATTGTTGAATGCTCTCTCTTTTACACAATGTTCATCTTCACTGACGGGCGGAAGGTCAACGGGGGCTTTCAAGAGATTTTTAATCACATTCAGAGCAGAAGAACAAACCTTGCTGACACTATTAAACACTTTCTGAATGATTGAAGAAATATGTTGATTTTCAATCCGTGGCTTTTTAATTTCAGGCTGTTCATCGAAATCATCTCTGTTCGGTGATGGTCTTTTTTGTGTCCCACTCGTACTTGGTTGTTCATTATCTTGTATGGAAGGTTGGTTATCAGTAGTACCTTTACAGATTTTATAATGTCTACTAAAATTATCACTTGTAATCAATTTCCCACATTTATCACATTTTCTTTTACGTCGGGAGCTCAAGTCTTTATTTTGATTGTTCAAACACACTTTAAAATGACGTGAGATATGTGATTTAGATATCAGCTTACCGCAGAACTTGCAATTAATTTTAATCGCAGACATCTTCTTATGCGATCTATAAGAGAAAAACATAAAACTGATTAGAATAAATTTAAAATGACAATATTTTTATCACAATAAAAAATTTCCTTGACAAAGGTAATGTTAAACGAATAACATACTAGCTGGTTAAGAAAAGCAATTTAATTCAAATAAACCAAAAGTCGCCCTACAACACTTTATCATATAAACGCGACATTTTTTAGCAAATGATAAGATGACTACTTATCCGATTCTTATTGTAAATAATAAATATTATAGTCCTCATTGAGGATCGAGTTTATTAACATTAAAAGGAAAATACAAACATTCAATATGATTAAACTGAGGGCTCAGTAATTGACACAGGAATTAATTGGCATGACAATAACTATATCTTGGCCCAGTGGTAAGTAAAAGTATTAATATAGTTATTGACACAAGTCACAACAATAACACCATATCAACTACTGTTAAATCTTACAATAGTTTGCACTACTACATAATCAGCAATACACCACCTACCTGTACCTTAACTACCACTTACCTTACCACCACTTATCCACTTACCTTACCACTTACCTTACCACTTGTACCTTATTACTACTTACTTAACTTAGTTACTACTTAAATATTACTTACCCTGTTTGAGACAGATCTCGAAGCATACTGAATATTACTTGAACACCAACCCCTTTTATGCTCAGCTGTCGGATGATCACAATCATCACGTGACCTGTTTCAACCAATCAGAGGGCTCTTCCTTGTCACGTGACCTGTTTCGACCAATCAAAGCGCTCTTCCTTGTCACGTGACCTGTTTCAACCAATCAGAGATGGGGATGGCTCTTTTGACGAGCTACCAAGCCCCCAAGTCATCTAAATATCAAATATTTATTAATTTGCAAAGAAAAGACGATTTTAATAAGGAAAATTGTTTTGAAGTATTAGGAGAGGAGAAATTAGTAGGAAAATATAAGTGGAGCTTAATCATGTAAGATTAAATACACGTGGTGACAAAAGATAAAAACAAAAAATTATTAATTCAAGTATTCAGAGATCAGAAATTGGTAGGAACCAACAAACTAGCAACAACCAAGCAAATTTAACAAACATTTATTAACTATAATACTAAAAAAATATTGTACAAAATAAGACAATTCTTGAAGGAAATTGTTTTAAAGTATTAGGAGAGGAGAAATCGTTAGGAAACATATGTGCTCAAATATGCAAGATTAAATCCATGTGGGGGATAAAGGGTGCAAACATAACATTTTAAACTCGAAAATATTAGCTTCAATATTCAGAGGTCAGAAGTTGGTAGGAACCATGAAGTTCAATCATGTATTAACTAACTGTTAAAATAATAAACCGACAAAAAGACAAATATTCAAGAGAATCAGTTGAAAGTATCAGGAGAGCAGAATTCGTTAGGAAAAATAAAAGTGATCCACAATAAGGAAGATTAAAAACCACGTGGTGATAAAAAGTGTAAACAATATTGATATCATCGACCCCGGGGTTACCCACGATAAGCAATGTAAACAAACGTGTGACCTCAAGGTCGGAAAACTCCTGATAACAGATTGAAAAATCGCTGTGTAAAATACCTAATGTGGATGAAAATCCTTTTGAAATCAGGATTATGTTAGGTTAAACAACAAAGGTTAAGATGACGTCTCGCCCTTCCTTGGATTAAATTTCTGGATTAATTTTGTGGATTAAATACACCATTTTTAAAACCTGAAAATGGCTGAAATCAACCCGAAATCAGATACAAACTGGCCCAGAACCAGTCAAATATGAGGTTTACGAGGGTTCGGTGAAGAGTGCGTCTCGCCCTTCCTTTGATTTAATTTCTGGATTAATTTTTGTGGATTAAATACACCATTCGAAAAACCTGAAAAATGGCTGAAATTAACCCGAAATCAAATACAAACTGGCCCAGAACCAGTCAAATATGAGGTTTACAAGGGTTCGGTGAAGAGTGCGTCTCGCCCTTCCTCGCCCTTCCTCGCCCTTCCTCGCCCTTCCTCGCCCTTCCTCACCCTTCCTCGCACTTACTTGGAATTTCACCATTTCAAAAACCGGAAAAATGCGGGAAAAATGATGGAAAGTGGTTTGGATTATCCTAAAATCAGATAAAAACTGGCCCAAAACCTGTCAAAAATGAAGTTGACTGAGGGCCGAAAATCGGAAGGGCGAGGTGTTCCAGAACCACCCTTTCATATCTACTCATTTGTCATTGGGCTATTAATTAATGATGCTTTCTAACAACTGGTCGATGTTAGATAGTAACAAGACTGGGGTTTGGACCGTTCCCCGTCAAAACGTTAAAAAATGCCACTGGCGTAGATACACACCAAAATACAAAAAATACTATTTCTGACCATCCAACCTTAAACTCAATTCCTGTGGATTGTTTATCATACTTCGGTTGTACATCCTTTTGATAAACAATAAATACACTTGTACGAATAAAAACTAAACTTTATGTAACACTATTACTACATTACTTAAATTTTGGTTACCAGTTTCGACAGTCTATGCTGTCATCATCGGACCTGTTTCACAACTAATCAATATGGAAAGCAATTTTAAAATCTAATTATTTTAGTAAAAAATTTCTTTAGGTTGAAAGTAAGCATAATCTGTTTCTTGTTAAACCCTTATATTGTAGACTTGGTCCAAATTAGTAGTGTCTAATTAAGTTTCTAAAAGAGCTTGAATTAAATAATTATGTTACTTAAAATGTCGCTACAATATTCATTTGACAGGAGACTAAGAACTGTTTTAACGTCTGAGGTACCTAATTCCTTAGCTAAAATTTGTAAGATATCCTATACTCTAATAGGAGATATTTGCATGTATGTACGCATGCATGTATGTATTCATGAATGTATGTATTCATAAATGTATGTATTCATGAATGTATGCATACACTCGGATCTAAAAAATGGCTGTAAAAATTTTTCCTAAAGATAGTTATGGGTTGAATATAATATAAATATAAGTCTCTATGCCAGGAAAATGATTATTTTGTCATTATCTACAATTGGAATTCTAAAAATTTCAACATTGGTGTTATGGAGTTAAAAATCAAAAGAAGGAAAACGAATGAAAACTCTACCTTAACTATCAAAGTGCAGCCCACGTTATCCAGTATAAACATGCGGTTTTGCATTGCAGCCATTTACGGAATTATTAGTAATACAATAAAAATAGTTTGTATTTTTAATCGCTCTTTATAAGTTACTGCTGATTATAAATGTTTAGATACAAAAAAGTTATGAAAAAAACTAATAATTACGTAGAATTGCTACTGAATAAAGAAACAATCAGTAATAACAATGGAATCAGGTGCTTATCAAATAATCAGATTCCACGTGTTACAGATTAAACATGTAGTTCAAAAATAAACCCTAGAGTGAAGCATCTGTAGACATACATCAAAACATTTTGAAAGGTGAGTGAGCAAAGCGAACGAGCTCGTCGTGAAGGCAAGTGAGCGGAGCGAACAAGATAGTCTTGAACTAGAAATAAGCTTTTTTGCAATTTAGATTTACTTATGTAACTGAAGTTACTAAAAAGAATTGTTTGAGTTGTCCGAGCAAATGCTCGTCCCCCAAGTACTGTGAAATTATACTTCATTGGATTGTTACTCAAATCTATGTTCTTTAATCAAACATTAACCCAGGGTAGAGTCCAGGTATGATTTAGGATATTGTATAGTAATTTTTCAACACAGATTATTTAAAAAAAATGTTTAGAATAAGAAAACAAACATTTAAATTTGAGATCTTAACTAATAACATTAATAAAAATATACAACAAAATTAAAAAATAATTCTATATTTGAACTAGCATTAACCTACAGGACACTTAGTTCTGGCATTTAATTAGTCCAATACGTTCGTGAAATGATTCCGTCGTATGGTTGGTGTAAACATTACCCAATAAATTATTATTTATATAGATTGAGTACAAAACCTGTTATATCTCACATCGAAACGTTACTTGTAATCTCTTTCAAACAAAATAAATATACAATGTAAATTCTTTCCTAAAATTTGCAATATGAAATTAGTTTTAAAATGACAACTTTTAATTTAAACTACCCAAAATTACTAATTTGTTACGAACTATATAAATTTTTGTGTATCATTACCCAAATGTTTTTATATTTTTAGCATATCGGGGTCTAAAAAATTACAAATAATTAAAATAAAAAAGGATATAACATCTATAGCTTGAAAGACATTAACAAATTAAGTTAAGATTTATTCGTTATATCTGTGTTGTATTCGTGCTTTTTAAGTGTATTAAATTTTACATCTAATCATTGGTAATCAGGCTAAATATTGTCATATAATTTAGAAAGATTAAAGATAACATATATTTCCGGTTATATCATTATAAATAAAATTATTTTAAAATATTCACCATCATATTAAAACATTTGATCCTCATAATGATAGTTCTGCTTAAAATATTTATATTGGACTAGGTATAAGACTAAAGATGGATGGATTTGTGATATACGATATTGCATTACAATGTTTTAACTTGTCTGGTGTGTCCACAGCGGTCAGTTTGGCTTGCAGCCATGAAGGTGCGCCAAAACTGTCAATTTTAAAGTACAGTAGAATAATATAGTTCCAACTTTACACTGATCAATTTTACACTTATATCAATTTACTCAAAAATTCATAATAAAACACACCATGGACATTTTTAAAAGGTAAGGTCTATATTTTGGATAAAATATGACACAGGATGCATTAAAATTTGTATAAGGCATTGTGTTTTGCATTGTTAATTGTTCTTAAAATGTTTATACCGGGTGTCTCACGTAAGGTGTCTCAAATCTATTACAAATCAACAGTTTGTCCTACAATCTTGAAATAAAATCATTTCCCACTAAATTGACCCCAAGTAATAATTTAAAACTATTTTTAACATTTTATAAATACAGGGGTTAGAAAAACTGGGGGTCACAGGTTCGAATCTCGGAAATTTCAAATACTAACATATGTCGTATTATACATCATTAGAAAGGTCTATTTAATGCATTTTGGTGAAAACAGAATTTGTTATCTTTATTTGTTTCAAAATGGCGTCCATCTTTGTAGCCAAAATTAAAATTTACGGAATACCCTGTAATTCTTTTATTATTTGTCATAAATGACTTCTGATTCAAAATACTTATTTGAAATTAGCTAAGCTTTACAATGATATGTCACAAGACAGCATTTATAAAAAAACTAAAATTTCCAAAATTTGTACTTTGTACTTTTTTTACTGAAACTTTGTAATGAAATTTTACTTTGTACTTTCTAATTCATAAATTTTTTATTAATCAGGACATGATAGTATGGCAGTCCTTCTTCCATTATTGCCATACCATTAAATTAACATGCAATTTACATGGGAAAATTATATATATTTTCTTTTTATTACTACAAAACCAAAAGAGATATGCCATTAGTGCAAATTACAAAGTTGCTCAGTTCAACGAGAGCTTTAGTATGGTGTATAAAATGACATATGTTTGTATTTAAAATTTTTGAGTTTTGTTTATGTCAACATTTTCAAAAATATTAAATTTTGGAAATTTTAGGTTTTTAATTAATGGTTTCTTGTGACATAGCATTGTAAAGCTTAGCTAATTTCAAATAAGTATTTTGAATTAGAAGTCATTTATAACAAATAATAAAAGAAGTATTCCATAAATTTTTATTTTGGCTACAAAAATGGTCGCCATTTTGAAACGAATAAAGATAACAAAATTCTGTTTTTTCCAAAATGTTTGTATTAAATAGACATTTCTAATGATGTATAATATGACATGTATGTTTGTATTTGAAATTTCCGAGATTCGCACCTGTGACCCCCAGTTTTTGGGACACCCTGTATTTATAAAACGTTAAAAATATTTTTTTAATATTCCTTGGGATCTATTTAGTGGGAAATGATTTTATTTCAAGATTGTAGGACAAACTGTTGATTTGTAATAGATTTGAGACACCTTACGTGAGACACCCGGTATACAGTATATATCTCTCCCAAGTAACAATTATTGTATGTTCAATACTACAATAACATTATAATATGATTTGCGTTGTGTTTCAATACTAGGGTCAAAGTCTATTGTAATTTTCAAAATTGTGATTGAACATTGGTCTCAGAGAGGTTGAATACCAACAACAGGAATCTTCTCAGTCAACGTTACTAACAACTCGCTCTTCTCATTGCTTGGCATACGCAATCTCAAACTGATCTCACAAATTTTTCAAGCAGGACGTCCCTTCTTTGATTATTGAATTTTATAAGATTTTAATTTAAATGAATGGTTAAATAGGGAATAAATGGAAACATTATATATCTATATTCGCATTATACCTTATGTTTGTATTTTTCGTTAAAAAGGTAGGAATATAAATGTTGTAAGATATTCATACAAATAGTTTGGTCGAATTTAGATAGTAACAAGGACGGGGCTTGAACCGTTTCCTGTGAAAAAAAATCCACTTGTTTAGAAATACACAAATAATTCTCGTTGGGTCATGGGTATTTTAAGTGAGTCGTACCTGCACAGGATGGGCAAGGCCGATTTGACTTCTGTTTTAGTAATCATTTTTAGAGTAATCTAATACTGGAAATAGATGCCGTTGAATTTGGACCTAATATACTTAATTTATGTATGCAATTAAGTAGACTATGATATTTGGTTGTTCAATTTGTTTTTAAAGGATACTTTTGGACAAGGACCAGTTAATTACTATTTATAAATATATGAAGTAATATTTTTAAAACTATTTTTAAACTGATTAATTAAATCAAAGAACAATTATTAGGACGTTATGGGATTTGTTACATAAGCAGATTTATAAGCAAATTTTAAAAATAAGTTAAAGTTGATTAGTAAAGAAGAAATTTTAACACGATTTTTAAATTAGTATTAATGTCATTGGAAAAATACCTTTTTCAAATTTTAAATTTGGTTATGGAATGCATTGCATTATAAGTCCGAAACCATAATGTTTGTTTAGTTAAAATGTATATTTCTTTTTAGTTTCCAAAGCTATTTTTTATTTTGAACCTTGTTTGCAAGGATTCTTGCATTTAAAAAGTACTTTGGTGAAGTGCAGTAATATTGTTTACTTTTATTAAGTATAAACCTAATAAAAAATAACTTTGGAATATTTGATTAAAACTTACGGCGCACATCGTGAGTTGCCGTATACAATCAAGAAATATCTTGTTCTATATCATGATGTGAGTTCTCACACTGAACAGAAAACGTGAGATGAATTCAATTCCTGTTACTCATGTGATCTTTAATTCTTATCTTCTTAGAAGCACAGTTACTTTTTAAACACATTAAAGCATATTAAACGCATAGTTGAATAAAGCAAAACTTATTAAGTAAAAAATTAAATATCGTCTTTAGTCAATTAGAACCAAACGTAAATAACAAAGTTTTAACTTTAATTATATTTGTATTCTGTTAATTATTTTACTATTTAAGGCTTTAGTTTATAAACATAAATGTAAGTTAAAATTTAAACAATCATAATTGTATCAAAAAACATTAAAATAACAATCTTGCTGGAGTATAATTCTAAATGTTTTATTTTCAAATGGTGAAACTACAACCCTTGTCATGTATATTTTTTGTTTCATGGTACAACTCAGCGAGAGGTATAACGATAATTTAATTGATGAAGTTATCTTGTTATATCCAGACCGCAAGTTGTATAACTAGCTCACTTCGGGACAAAACTTTGGTCAAATGTGACTCTAGCCAGTGTTCGGGGTTTGGATCGTATCAGGCCCGTACGACTTTGTTGCGGTACAAGTTAAATATGAGACATTACTTTAATTAGTATTTATATTACGTTAGTTGGTGTTTTCCTTGATTTCTTTTACCAATGATAAATTGGATTCAATAAAAGCGAGCAAATCAATATCAAATTTAAATGTTCTCTTATATAACATATTAATTCCCAATGTATTTTGTTTTTGCTTATGAATGTGTAAAAAAAAATAAATAAATAAAAAAAAAAACATTTGTATAATGACCCTAAGAAATCGTTTTCGTTAACGTAATTTATTTCATCTTTATCTGGAATAATATGAATCTAATCATTATTTTCATTTTACTTTCAGCAAAAACTACTATTTTAACCCACATGGATATTTTAGTTGATGACTGAACAAATAAGGTTAAACGTGACACCAGGAGTTGGAACCTTTTCCTTTCAGCCCTAATTTCAGGTCTGACCAAAGTTTGTTCAGATCTGAATCAGAACGGGACTGAATTAAGGAATTGGAGCATTTTCCGTTTAGTTCGAACTTCAGGCCTGAACTAAAATTTGTTCAGATCTGAACCAAAATTTGTTTAAGTCTGAATAAAAATTGTACTAAATTCATAATATTAAATAGTTTCTATTTAGATGTTTTAGAATGTTTTTTTTTTATCTTATAACAGACGAAAATGATTAAAATGTAACAAAAATACTGAAAAGTGGTATGAGGCAATAAAAATTAAGATGGCCTGTTCGGGACTCGAACCTGCAACCCTAAATAATCCTTTCACTAGATATGGAGGCCACTAAGTCTTTAACCTCTCGAACACTTCGATTGATGTTAAGATGAAGCCAAGCGAGCTACTTAAGAGTAGCTCAATCTCCAATGGAGCATAGTTTAGAGATCAAAATGTACAGTTTTGATGCGATATCCGCTTGGTTTATATTTAAATTTTATGGTGTTTTATAGAATAGATTCATGCCGTTTGTACATTCCTAAGCGTTGAACTCAGACCTGATTCAGACACAAAACCTCTAAATTCAGAACTGATCAATCTGATTTATAAAATTCAGGTCTGATAAGACAGTTATAGTTTTAAGTCAGGCCTGATTCAGGCTGATTCAGTCGCGAAATGTCTGGCTTCAGGATAAACAAACCTGATTCAGTAAGTTCAGTACTGATTGTTTATGAAAGTAACTTAATCAGACTTCTTCAGACATGAATAATTGTCTTTTTCATGTGGGAAACAAAAATCCTTCTAAAACTGATAGGACATTATAAGGTTTATTTTTATATTTGTTTTTTATTTTGATTATTTTAAATTTTAGAGTGTATTGTTGGACTTACTTGTCTTATTCAATTTATCCCCTGTGGGAGAAAAGGGCATCGAGGAGAGCTCTCCAATCCTCTCGGTTCCTCCCTAGCGCATTCAGTTCCCTCCATGTTTTCCCAACTTCCTGCGCCTCCCTTTCGATTCTCCTTTTCCAATTTTTCGGGTCTTGCCTCTTCTTCTTGACCTTTGCGGATTCTAGTAAAGTGCTTTTTTATCAATAGCGTCATCAGGTTTTCTAAGTGTGTGACCACCTCCACTTACGCTCTTGAATTTGCAGCTCGATCTGAGCTTGTTCTGTATCTCTCCAGAGTTCTTCCGGATATTGGATATTGTGTGCGGCCAGTGTATGTTCATAATACAGCGAAGACATCTGTATTGTTGGAGAGTGTGTCAAACTTTATCGCATTCTAAATATTTCTTAAAGTCAAGCATAAGTGTAATTGATAATTTACCTAGTTATTATAACAATAGTGTTATGTTTTAGTTTTATCAATCTTGCACAAAACATTATGATTCATGTTACTAATATTTAAGTAATACAACGTTTAAAAAAGTAGGTATCCTATATCAGCTATGGTCAATCTATACGGAAGATCCATTATTTCGACTAAAACCATTTTCCAAAATGAAAGGTCTAAGCCGTAAAATTTAATGTAATTATTAAATATAAATATATTATATTTCTAATCCCCCATCCATTTTAAATACTTGCAATTAGTTTTTTTAATTGTTTTTGAGAAGAGAAACAGAAATTTACTATTCATGTTTTAGTTCCTTTATGTGCTTAATCCCAAAAAAGCATGATCATATATGAGTGAGACGACGATTAGGGAAGGCCACATTAAGTTTGGCTACGTTTTGGATAGGTGATAGCCTATATCATTCATATTTTCGACATATTTATTACATAATTTTTACAGTGATTTACCAGTCTTAAGTTAGTCGTAGTAGTGTATGTAACGATTGTACCCAGCCTTTGTAATACAATTGTTTCATAAACTATATTATAAAAGAGCGCCGACAATTTATTTCACTCAGCTTTATACCGAGTGGCTTCAACATATGCCGTTATATACTGTTTTCTGTAAATATCAAATTTAATGTTTTATTTGATAGGAACCCAATCCTTTATTCGTTCAAACTTCTTTTGTCTCCTAGAAAAATTCCCAAATTCTCAACATCTGCTGTTGTTCAGTTGGTTGGGTAACTATAGGTTCAGTTGGGTAACTATAGTTACCCATTATAATTGTAATTACCCATTATCGAAAATGAAGATTTGGAAAATTAAAAGACTAACAAATCACATTTTATACTTTACGATTAGATGGCATTTAAGGCAACAAACAGTTTTCAGTAAATAATGTAAATATTAGTATATGTGCATGCATCCAAGATATAATTATTTTTTTAATAATTGTGTTCACATTCGTGTTTTTAATAGAGTGGTTTATAAAACTGCAGACATCCAACATCACCGCCGTAATAATTTCGCATATTTTTTATTTTATATTTCCAAAATATATTTCTGGGAAAACATCAATTGGAAGGTGATGTGCTACACACTTTTTATGTCTAATAATTTATCATGCATAACGGTAGGGTAAGGTTTCTTGTAAAAGGAACGGTGCATGCCTTCACTGTGCAACTGCATTTTATGTTAAAATATTATTCAAAGGCAATGAATATATTAATTTCATTTTTTCAGTTATTTACAT
Organism: Neoaliturus tenellus; assembly: GCA_030545055.2. Taxonomy (NCBI): domain Eukaryota; kingdom Metazoa; phylum Arthropoda; class Insecta; order Hemiptera; family Cicadellidae; genus Neoaliturus; species Neoaliturus tenellus. Next base: position 110,712,669 of record CM061533.1, read on the forward strand.
GAAGCATTATAAAGTTATGTATCAAGTTAAGGTTTATGTTGCGTTTATAAAGTTTCGTACAAACATTTTACATAATGGTTTGAAACTTAATTACATTGGAATTTATTTTTGTATAGTTGTGTACTTTTTATGTTAATTTTTTAATAAAAAAACCTGTAAATAAATTGCAGTATTCGATTCATAACTGAAAATTTGTTTAGTGATGCAAGAAAGTCCATCATCAATACTATAAAGTCCATGGTTTTACTTTTGAAATTGTTTACTGACCATCTGATTTACGACCTATTGGTTACAAAAATAATGTTAATATTGATAGTCTCTAAATAGCCTAAGGATAGTTTCCATATACCATAGCAGTAGGGGCACACAATTTATGACAGTAATGTCTATGATTTTACTTTTGAAATCGTTTACTGACCATCTGATCTACATCCTATAAGTTACAATAATGATATAAGTCAAAATAATGTTAATATACATAGTCTCTAAAATAGCCTAAGGATAATTTCCATATATCATAGCAGTAGAGGTACATGATTTATGACGCAAGTTAGGTCCTTATCGTCCTCCCAACTTGAACAAGAACACCTATTAAACAGTGCCTTTTGGATACTTTGTGAAATAAACTATAGTTTCATTGTGAAATAATCCTCATTATAAAAATAGTTTGGTAATACATATTTTGTGTGAAAAACACAGAACCCTATATTTCTCATAATTGTAACAGATATTATTTTTTTTTTTTTTTATATTTTTTAACAGCCTTGACACCTATTAATATAATAAATATACACTTACGTGTTTAGCCAATAGTGTCAAATTTTAGGTTCATGCAGAACCGTTTTCGTACTAATTACATTACATCTTCAGCTGCGTCTCTTCTTGTTAAGACATAAGCAGATCTTGTGGTTGTCAAATATAGTTAAAAAGGTTTTCTTCTTTGTTTAAAAGATAGTCCATCAAATGGTTTTCATTAATTTTAAAAACTTTACACAAAACACAATAATAAATAATTACAAACACAAACACCATACAGATGGAGGACTATACATGCTCACATTTCAATAGTTGTAGGCCTAGTATAAGTGCTAGATATAAGTGCTTATATCTAGCGTTGGATATAACTGCTACTTCAAGAATCAGCTGTTTTCTTTAGAAGTCAATAGATATACGTGTATCTTTTTCTATGTACTTGTAGCCCATGGCAACTACTTGTACACTTTGGCCTCGAACCGTTATCCATTTAGCAAGTGTTTATTGCAATGGCTGACAAGGGGTACAAGTAATGTATATAATCATAAAAAATTATATAAAAGTTTCTATTCAAATTATGATACCTAATTTAACACCGTATTCAAATTTGATAAAACCGTATTCAACGATGTTGAGCTGAAACATAATGACCACCCACAGTATCTGGGAGTCACTTTAGATCGGTCTCTCACGTTTAAGTACTTTAAGTTTAAGTTTAAGTTTAAGTAGTTTAAGTCACTTACAAAAAACGGCAGCTAAGGTGAGAACCTGGACTAACATTGTCCATCACCTTGCTTGCTCCACATGGGGAGCGAACGCACAAGTTCTGCGAACAACTGCTCTGTCATTGGTATATTCAACTGCTGAGTACTGTGCTCCCGTGTGGTTAAATAGAGAGATCGACGTCCAGCTAAACAGGGCCATGAGAGCCATTAGTGGTACACTCATTAGAAGACGAAGGGATGCACTCATTAGGGAATACACAAAGATCTTATCTGCTCCACAGCTACCCATCCATGATTACCTACCCCAGAATGCGGGCCGATTGAGGTCCCGAAAACCACCTCTACGAACAGCCTCCCAGTTGATGGACACGAACTTCAACATCCATACAAACTGGACTTCCTCCTGGGACGCTTTTCAAGGTCGGAATCACTTCTTGATAGATGACCCGACCGTAGCGGTAGGTGGTATGAATCTTCCTCGGAAGCAGTGGACTATACTCAATCGTTTCCGCACTGGAGTGGGAGGATGTAATTATTGGAAGTACAAATGGGGAATGACACAAGACCAGTCATGCGACTGAGGAGAAGAGTATCAAACTATGGAACACATAGTCGAAGAGTGCCCACTGAGTGCCTTCCCCGAAGGATTGACCGGTCTGCATAGCTCAAGTGAAGCTGGGCTGCAATGTCTTAGCGCCCTGGATTTATCTCTATAAAGAGAGATCTAATTTTTATTTTAGTGTTTAGATTTTTACTTATACTGACTCAGGTGCTCTGCACCGCAGAATTTATTTTATTATTCTTAAACCATGGTGGCTGGCTAAATGAGCCATACGATATATATATATATGATACCTAAACCTTTATTTCTAGGTTATTGGTTAACAGGTCGTAAAATCACTAGTTATAAACTTTCTTGTTAAAACTGTGAATTGTGGGTTCGATCAAAACTTTGCTTGGGTTTTTCTCAAAACTTACTTTTTGTCACTTGTACCCCTTGATATCTAGGTCCCTCTTATTGAATAAGTAGTGCATTGCATTGCTCATGATTCAGTTGCATCGATCAAGTATAAATTGTCTAATTAATGACAGCTTTTTTTCCATTTGATAAAATAGTAAAAATATTGCCTATATTTTCAAAGTCAAAATGCATCCCACGTTTCCTATCAGATATAATTAATCCATATATAACTGAAATAATAAGCAAAGTTAAATTTTTATGTTATAACATAATACATTTTGTTAAATCTTTCATGTTTCTAGTATATGTTTATACATATTTTTACAAATATTTACTTACACACAATTTTATAATCTAAAATACTAAAATTAAATGATCTATAACATAATGCATGTAAATTACAAGCTCAAAAATATCATATATAATAATTTTAAGTACAATTTAGCTTCTAAAAATTGCATTTGATCACCTGCCATTTAAGGTATTGTTTACGAAGTTTTAGTATATAAACTTAACGGTACATGAGGTTTTATGTACTTATTTATTTGTGATGCCATAAACAAACTTTATAACGAATCAATAAATCTAAGAATAGTTTAAGCCTTCTAATTCATATAAATTTATAATAGTTTTAACACATCGTATAATCTAGACTTTCTATAGTTGTGGAAAATCTGGTCCTAGATTGCTTTATGATATCAGATTATTGATACTTACAGCCTGAGCAATCTTCGTTTTTTGGTTTGTCAAACCAATAATCCGACTTTCTATAGTAATTTTTCTTTATATTCTGAAGAAATAGAAATTTGATTTGGAAAATACACAGGAAAGCATGTGTTGAATAGTCGCTGAAGATCCCGAACAAAGTTAACAAGACATAAATACACAATCAAGGATTGTATTGTTGTGTGTTACAATCTCTTCTTCTTGCACTTGGTCTCGTTCGTGACGAAAATACATTCTCCTACTTTTATCAAAGCCATTTTTAGCACAAAGTAATTTTATTACAACTACAAGTGTTTATAGTTATTGATTTCAGTAATAAATAAAAAATAAAATGTTTTTCATACTAAGCGTATTAGATATGTTTTTATTTTTTTACGTTTACCCAATTAATTCATGCTTTGTCAAAAAATTTTTTTGTAAGAAAGATTTGTATTAATCATAAAATAATCAGCTCAGTTTTAATTTTGAAATAGCCACCTCTTCTGTTAGAAATGTTTCTTATGTAAATTGAATGACACAATTAATGTCAATCAATTCATTATAAAGCATAATTTTAAAATATGTTGTTGAATATTTTCTAACTTATGCACACACTCACTTAAATGATTAAGTTTTGAAAGCAACTAGTGCAATAAATACATGAATTGACCTCTTATTTCTACTACTGTTCGTAAAAATCTTTTAATTGAAAAATAATTTACTGAAAATATATATTCCATATTGGATGTGAATATAAACGAACATAGATAACCTTAGAAATCAAAATCAACAAACCTACACTTAACATTTAATGTTTTCCATAAACGGTAAGTTAATTTGTATGAATATATTAATATTTTAAATTTAAAATAAACTTTTTAGATAACAGATTCAATAATATGAATTCTTTATTAAATAAAGATTAGAAATTAGATGATTAGAAAAATTTTTTCTAATCAAGAAAACCTTTTGTTAACATGGTTATCTAGAAAAATTTAAACGGTTAAATTTATTTCGGTAACTTTAATTACATAAAAAATATAATAGTAAAAAAATATCAAAATTTTTAGAAATTTAAATGTTATTATGTAGATTTAACAATATTTGAACGGTGTTAAATACAAGAGCCTGGATTAAAAAGTTCTTAAAAATCAAACCAAACTCGTATGTTAAAGTGTTGTAGGATGGATAAGGATCAGCAACGAATGGAGAGAGTGGTAAACTAGCATAATTGGGGAAAATGGGCCTATGATTATCTTTTACAGTTGCAAAAATAAAGAGTCATATAAAAAGTTTGGTAACAATGGAAGATTTGACTTTATAAAAATTATGTATTATGTAAAGTCTTTTTTTTAGAATTTCCATTTTTTTTAATTTAATTTGTTGAGGATTAATTTCAATTGAATAAATTTATATAGGTATTGTTTCTAAGATAGCTGTAAGAACAGTAAGAACAGTATCGATCATCGGTTTTATTACAAAGTGAAGTTAAACTTGTTTTTCATTTAAAGTTACAGAAAAAATATAACCAATATGATGTTGTCTTTCAAAGAAATATTTTGCTAACATTGAAATATTTAACTTAAAAAAAATTTTTGTATTATGTAAAAATTTTCTAGCATTAAAGTCTAATTTTTGGTTCGTGAATTTGTTGAAAATTCATTTTAATAGCATAATTTTATAAAGTGTATAAACATATAGTAGCCTATTTCTGAAATAGATGTGAGAAAAGAATTGATCATCGGTTTTATTACCCAATGAAGATAAACTTGTTTTGATAAAAAGTTATGGAAAAAACATAAACATTATGATGTTATCTTTCCAAAACAACATTAGCCCTTCGTTGTCATATCCATAAACGTTAAATAAACTGATAACATCTATAGCCTAACATTGGTTGTATGCTTAAAAGAAATCTTTTCCTATAACAAAACTATACAAATAACCTAACAATGACATATTAGAAACTAAATTTATTTTGTGTTATAAAAAAGTTTTAGCGAATTTCCCATAGGGAATAAGCTATTACCGTAGGTCTCATGGTAAGACCTAAGCCCGGGACCATGCTACTTTTTCGTTTCAAGGTGCCCAGAGGCCAAAAATAATAGTCATTAAAATTTATATATATATATATGTATATATTTATATATATATATATATATATATATATATATATATATATATATATATATATATATATATATATATATATATATATATATATATATATATATATATATATATATATATGTATGTGTCCCTAGGCACGATAACTCTCGTAAAAAGGTCCGATCGACACCAAATTTGGTAGAGATGTGTAATCCTACGTTTATTCGGATGAGTTCGTAAACCAGACATATCGACCTACCGGAAGGGGTAGTTTTGGGGGGTTTTGTACCCCAAAAATGGGTTTTTTGCATTTTTCATATGTAATTTTTAAAAATTTTTAATTTTCGCTTTGACCATTGGATTTAGCTCAAAAAAACACACAATTTAGTATTTTGAAGCTTTGCTCTATCTCCATTGGTTACCGAGATATTAAAAAGTCTAAAGACAGTACATTGTATTTTGAAGCTCCAATGTTAATCTTATGGAGAATAATTATGTGTTAATATTTCACTTATTAACCAATATTTTTGGATGAAACTTGGTATTTAGCATAATTTGGTTGAGATTCATCCATTTATGGTAAAAAATATTGGTTTTTATGCTTATCATGGCAGCAAACCTGCATACTCTTTTCCTATGTTAATCATATGGAGAATAGGCAAAATCCTTTAGCAATGGACAGATATTGATGAAACTTAGTATATGGCTTTATATGGTTGAAATAAATTGTTTTTATGCTAAAAACCTACTTTTGGTGTTCCCCATGGCAGCATACCTGCATACTCTTTTCTATTTATCATAAGGAGACTAGACATTTCCCTATTTATGAGCATGTGATGACATTTGGTTTACAGGTTTATCTGGTCAAAATTAATATTACTAATTAGGAAATTCGCTGAGTACGCAGGTCTGCTGCGACGGGGTGTATACATTCGTATACAGTTGTATTTAGAAATACTTTCGTATTTCAAGGAAGGATAGCAGGATGTAAACTAAATAATTTCAGTTTCAAAAGCTATTTCCACTAACTTATGATTACATATGTTTCGTGATAATTTATTTGTGACTTTTTAGAAAATAAATTTTGAGAAAGTCCTCAAGTTTTGATATCGATTGGGTATAGGAAGGCGTTCTTTAGGTTAAGTTGGTCATTGTGCTCAGTTCATACGAACGACCCTTTATGGAGTTTCAAAAAGGTCAAACCTGGGGTTTGGTTGCTTTTGACCTTGAAAAACTACGTTTCAATGAAACAAAACCTCTAATTTGAACCCATACTTTGAATCGTTAACCCACCTTAATTGTTCAAGAATAAAAAATACGTGTACAATATTTGTTTTTACCAAGAACTAAACAAATTGTTCTAAGTAACGTACAAACCAACAAATATATCTACAATATATCAATTTATAAGCACGGCTTGTAAAAATGTTGTGTGTGTTTTCGCTAGGTGAGGATAACAGTGACTAATACGGTATTTCTTATAATGCCCCATTTAGTTACACCATCGTTTACTGAACCTCATTGTATTATAATGGTAAATAAGTTAAGTTGTGTTTTTACTTGGTTGTCAGGTTTTGTTTGCCATCCAACACATGGCAACCGACTTATGTGATCAGGTGATTCACCAAAATTTTTTAATTAATTTGTAAAATTACTTGTAATCAGTATAAGTGTTTATTTGTGACTTTTAAAACAAATACTTTTAAAAATCTAAATTGGTTTAGATACACACTTTATTTACTGTTAATTAAAATTAACTTACGTTTAAATAACAATATAAAAAAATTATAAAAATAATATATAGAAATAGTAATAATTAATTGTGGGGATCACATTGACTTAATATATAACTGCAATAGTTTAGAATATTACGTAATCAATGTTTTATGTGATTGAACAAAACCAACCTTAGAAATTTTTTTTCACCTATGTGTAAATGTGTTTCTTTTAATTATTATTATCAAAGTTATGATGGAAAGTTATTATATAAATTATACAAAATTAATATTGAAGTCTAATTGAAGCAAACTATAGAGTATTTTGATTTAATATGTTCCAATTTCTTTTAAACTTTAAATATTATGTATATTATTTTATTAATACATTATTTTTGTAATTCATACAAAATATTTTATTCTGTTTCTTTAATAAATTTCACAAAAAATAAACCAGGAAATTTTCAATTTACAAAAGTAACGACCTGATTGGGTGGGATCAGTTTGAGATCGCGTATGCCAAGTAATAACAAGAGCGAGTTGCTAATGACGCTGCATCGACTGCGAAGATTCCTGCTTGTTGGTATTCAACCTCTCTGAGAGCAAACGCCAATGTTTGACTACTTTAATGAACTACGCAGCCTTTGGCCTTGTATTGAAACGTAATACAGAAAATAGTTTGAAAGGTAGCCTTGAAATAGTTTGATAAAATAATTTACAGTTTGACAATATAATTGTAGTAAAACTATAAAGGGATTAAAACACCATAACATAAATGTTTTATGGTTTTACTTATACAAATTTTATTAATTTTCTTACATAGACATAACTTTTTGAAATATTTTTAGAGTAGATTTTTATGTAGGACAGATAAAAAAATAAAACTGTTCATAATAGTGTAAGCGATCAGCTTCTCATCCAATGAACGGTGAAATATATCTTATTTGGTTAATCTTCATGGTTTAGAGAAACTGTTCACTGTGGACGTTAAAAAGGTTACAATATAATATCGTAGTTAGTAAAAATAACATTTTTTTAATTAATTAATTAGATGTATTATTTTAATACTACTTATGAATAAATTTCGAAAGTTATTATTTACCAAACGTTTTGAAAACCTACATTTTAATCATTACAGAATAGTTCGAACACGTGTGATTAAATTATAATACTTAACAAAAAGGGTACTTGTTTTTAATTATTTTCATATAAAGTAGTGGGGTTTGGCCGCTCCTAGCTCAAGTCAAGGTCAGGCAGTTGTAACTGTTGTAGGGGTTGTAATGGCTGGGGTTTTTTTGACAGTGATGGATGGGTTTGGGAAATATGTCAAGGCCATCTCGAGGTTTTATTTATTTAATTAAAGCCTTTTAGTGATAGTTGTATGAAAGGAGAGCTCCTAGATGTTTATAGTGTGAGTTGATAGAGCAGAATGAGACATGTGTCCGAGGAAGAATGATCATATAAATATGGTAATACTGTGAATAAGAATAATTGGACAGGATCGTCAATAGGTGAAACAAGATTGAAATTTTGATACTTTAGCATTTCAGTTAAGACAGCGTGTAAAATAGTATCAGTAGAACAAGTGTTGCAAAGGTCAGGTCTTGCAAAGTACAATGGGTGAAAACTGAAGTATTTCTTAAGCTTACCCAATGTAGTACGCGGTTTTGAAACTGTGGAGTTAGATTGTTTCTGTAAAATGTGTTTTGTGCGTAAAAGTTTTAGGTGTAAAGTGTGCAAAGGCATTATAATATTCAAAGGGGAGATGTTTACTCTCCGACAATCAGTGAGTATAAGGCAGGCGCCCGCGAGTGTGTCTGAATATATATAGACTAATTAGCATAATAAGTGCAAACATATGTTGGAGTAACAAATGTAAGTTAAAAAAGCGTTTGATAGTGTTAGACTAGGTGTTAGAGACTTACGGATAGTTGTTCACTGTCGCTCTTTTGCCACTTTAATGTCGCGCGCGCGGTACCGATGCCCCTTATGTGGGGTTGTGTGATCCCCCCTAACCCCCTCCCCTAAGAGAATGGCACAAAAGGGCAGAAATTCGGAGAGCTCATCTATTTGTAAATATAACTTATATTTTATCTTAATACATCGTTTCTAGTAAAAAGTTTAAATAAAATTAAGTCAAAACTAACGAAATGAAAGATGATTAACATGTTCATATATATTTACAATTATCAATATATTACAATGATTGGTAGATGTAAATGGGTACTTAAAAGATCTGTATTTAATGTCATTAAATTAAACCAAGTGATAGTAATTAAAATGCACTCTTATAGATTTATTTTAATGGCGTTTGGCTTAGATACGAGTATTATGACTGCCTTAGTTTGTAAAATTTATAACTTTTACAAGTACAGGATACTCTGTGATATGATTGGGCTTTTAACCCCACTGTTAAAAGCCCAACAACAATGCCAAATTGTTTCTTTGAAATTTAGTGCGGTGGCTTAGTGCTGCGCTCTCGTAGCGAACTCGCATACCAACGGCCTACAGTCTGCCCCGCTAGGGGCGCGCACTGTTCATAACCCTAATTCTCGTGTCTAGGCTGCCGGTCGTGATAGCTCAGATGGCTAAGGCGTAGGCATCCTTGGCCAGGATGCCTAAAAGAGTCGTCGGCGCGGGTTCGAATCCGCTCATGACCAAACCCTGACCTGGTGGTGCAACTCTTAAAGGGTTAGCCGATCTGTGGTAACGTTGGAGGGCCCACGTTAAATAAACGGTGGCAGGCTTGCGTGGAAGTTGACGGGATCGGTTGATTCTTTGAGAGTTGCACCTTGGTCAACACTGATTTTGCTACTTTTTACTACTGTTAACTGTGTGTGTGCCATTACGGCTTTTAAATACAAAAGATAATCATATTTTCAATTCAAAATGTCAATTAAATTCATTCTAATGATGCCATATAACATTTTACTCCAGTCTTAATTCTAAGTGTCCCAGATGGGGACCATGGGCCTTAATGGGTTAATGCCGTAAATGCCATAGTGTTCATTTCATTTATAGCTTTATAGAAACCACCAGACATATGTGTACAAAATAAAAAGAATAACCACAAATATTGAGTTATGACACACTTAACAAGGAAAATAAACTATTAAATCCAGTTAATTGTGACAACAACAAAAAAATGGACAAAAAAGAAAAAGATTGTTTAAATTTATATCTATTTAAGTTCATTTTAATTTACACTAAGACTATCGTTAGGGTTAATAATTGTATTCTGATAGAACTTATAAGCTTTAATTATATCTACAATATTTCATAATGATATTTTTACGAAGAAGTATTCTTCGCCTGCTTTATGCTGATAATTTAAACAATTGATTGCTAGAATAAGTCCAAAACGGTTTACATGGTAACACAACCATTTATATTTAAAAAGCTTTAGTGCCGTTTTTAATTATTTTACTTTTTAATTCTTCTAGTAAGATTCGGCCCATGGTGGAAAGGAGGATATTACCAAGGGAGCAAGGATGAAAGGACAGAGACCTTTTATGCAAAACAATTGTTTTTTGAGAGTGGCTCTCCCCTTGGTTGTTCTCTTTACGTACTTTTGACAGGTTTCACCCTAACGACAAAAAGACTCAAACATCAGACTTCTCAACATCTTTCTTCTCATGCTGGTTTCCTATTATAAAACTACTGGAGTATTTATTTCGTAAAACCATAACAGAGTTACGTGCTGGCAAGTGACAATGGTACTCAAAAAAAAAAAAAAAACGTGGGTATTCATTATTCTTAATAATTAATGTATAAATAAAACCCTCCCCTTGATATTGTTATGGTTAATATTTTCAGGTTATGTAAAATGACGATTAATTAATAGACTTTGATTTAATATTACCAAACTAAAAATCGACACCTGATTATTTCTGATGTAGTTTTAACTATTTAAATTTAACTAATATTACACCTTGAACATTATGTAATACAATTAATAGTGATGAAACACTGTAAAAGTTACAAACTCTTGAAAAAATAGGATTGCAGAATGCTAATAGCCAATCAGTGTGTATTTTAGTTAACAAGTTTATTTCTTGAAACATCTATCTGAACAGATATAACAATTTGGCATTAAGAGATTATATATCATAAAAAATTGCAGATAAGATTATTTTCCAAACTGTGTTATCCTTTGAAAATTGACTTGCAAAAAATACTAAAAATTGGGATTATCAAATGTTTACACACACACTAAAATATTTCAAGCGATAATTTTACTTATATCAAATTTTGAATGTAGTAAAATATTAAACAAAAAATTATTTCAATGTTTATTCTCTAATGTTACTCTTCGACGAGACGCGTAACATTGTTTCGGCGTCCGCAGTCAGAACGCCATGAGGGAGGTGAGGACACTAATTAATCAAGTGTTGGTCCCTAGCTGTGACCGAACCAGCAAAACATTGAAACAGAGCTCGGTTATCTCTACAGGCCATTACTTAGACAGCTCGACATTGTAATTAGAATTAGTCCTATAGCTGAATTTACCGTAGGTCTAGAACATTTTCTTTATGTATTAATTTTACTTTATTTGTAAAAAGAATTTACACACCTCATGACGCCCCAAGAGTTAATTATGTTTTTAATATTTACTTTTTCATTTTAGTTTTTTTTTATTAGGTCAAAATTGGTTTTTTATAAAGGGCTTTTTATTTTATACGTCTATTTAAATGGTGCAATACGACAAAAAATAGATCAAATAATAAAACTAATTAAAAAAAACTTTTAGTCACCTATTTTAATCAAACTGGTGAGTTATTATAGAACTCGCCTTTAAATATGACGATTGCCTTTTTTATTTCTTGGAAAGTTAGAAGCTTTTTGATGGTTCGATAATGGACCCAGTATCGTTTGTCCGTTTGGGCTAGTAGTGCAGTTGGCTATGTTTATCTTACGGATTTTGGACAAAATGTGGTATTTTATTCCCCTGTTTCAGACGCAGTATTTTCGGCAGATTTTCTTTCAACTTGGTAATAGTTTAGTTGAATAGTTATATTAGGTCCCTCATACCTTAAAAGTTTGAAAATGTGAAAATATTACTCTCAGTGACGTCACAAAGTAATGAATTTTTCCTTGATTCTAAGACTTCTTTTACCAATACCATTGATTTTTACTAATATACCAGATATGAGGGACCTAGATCTAACCTTAATTTACAAGAAAACATACCTTTTACCAATAAATAACCAAAAACATCGTCCGAAATAGTTGGATGTGGAGGCATTTTTTCAGTTTTTTTTATAAGGGTGAAGATGACTCTTAATTAATGATCCTCGCAAATGAAACAGCTGATTTTTTAATATTTAAATATTAAATATTTTAAAATAACAAACAAAATCCGTTTTTAAATTATTTTGAAGGGCGTAACGGCATTTTAAAAAGACGAATGCAAAAGTGAGACCTTAAAGTGGACACTATAACTGATATTAATAAAGAAGTGAGCTTAGAATTTCTTGGTTTTGGAAAGGTAAATTTTTTTTCATATATAAAAACTCTGTACATCTCGTATTAATACAGGCTATATTAATGAAAAAATCTCTTTAGTTTTAAATATGTATTTTTATTTGTTACCGAATGAATAGATGCAAAAATAAAACACTGTGTCCCCCATTTAAACACGAAGTTTCTTTCAAATCCAGTAGTAGACAAGGTTCTATATTCCTTTTTTAACTATTTTATTGAGTGTGTTCATAAAGTTACAGTCTCCTGGAAAATATTTCTGGATCAGTTCTTTTATTCAACGGTGGGTATTGTATTTTACAAAAAAATCTATTTTTTCAGCCAAAGATTTGACCAATAATGGCCATACTGCTCATAATGTATAATTATATTATTTCGAATTTGTTTGATTGAAAATTATACTTGGTTTTACGTTGGCCAGTGTCGATCAAAGGCTTTCTGGCAGGAGGAGAGGTACTGCTTTATCTTTGAGGTCCAAATTGATGAATAAGTTGTTGAAATACATAGTGGAACTGTCCATACCATCTGTTTATGAAATTGTCGCAATGTTAATGTGGTATGTTTAGAAATATGTTGTAAAAAGAAAAAATAAATAACAAAAAATTATGAAAACGTTTATTTTATTTATAGAAATATTTTTAACAAGATTGTTTTAATGAGTTATGCCACAAATTTTATACGAGGCAACTCGTTACAACCCAGCTTGTTATGTAGACTCAAAGCACGTACGTTAACTAGCAAAGGGCATCTTCCCACTCTGCAACCTTCGTTTGTAGTGCCTGATTACAATTTGAAGCAATACATTTTTACAGTGTAGGCCCCACCGTTAAAGAGGAAATATTATAACTTTTGTGTTTCTACTATTGTTGTTTTAAGCACCAATTAAATTAAGGCTTAAATTACGGTTTAAGTCATTACAAGTACCAATATAAAAGAAGTATATTACCAAGCCAAAGTTGAACCCCTTGCTTGGTGATGTATTAAAATACAAATACTCTCAGATTATTTAAAACATCAATATATATTTTGGAACTAAAAACTAGCACAATTATTACCTAAATAAGATGAAAGTGTCCACTACTGGTGCAGTGAACCTACCTTACAGTTTGCTAGGTGAGTTTGGGACTGCAAGGAAATTTTAAGCTAGTTTAACTTGGGAGAGATGACGTGAGATCAAATCTATTATCTCACTGTCTTACTTCGTTAAATATATTACACTCATAAACTATCAATGATATCACTACAACTCAGAATATTAACGTATGATATGTAGTGGTGAAAAATTAGTACGAAATCCAAAATTTTCATCCTTATTCTTGTGAAAATTATTAAAGTAAAATTATTTTACTGAACACGTAAAGTATTTTAATGTAGTAATTATTATATTCCCAATATTGAAAGTCAATTATTTTACAACATATGTTATTGTATTGGCTGGCAATTATAATGCCTTGATGTTCGTATATTAGAATTGTTAATTTTATTTATTTATTCCAACGGAATGATAAACATAAACATAAGGCCTAGATACAAGATTGCTTTACCTTAACAATAAGAATAACAAGAGTTCACTTACAGCTACAATAACAATAATATTATAGAATATAAAATAACAAATGATACCAGTGCGATGCATATGAATGTGACAAGTTGAGTTCCTAGTTATGTATCACTGATCAGCTAGAAATTTATCATACAACAACAAGTGATGTCTATTGAAAAAAACGGTATTAAAATAATTATTGATAACTCATAATGCATCGAATAAAAATATAACAACAACAATGCTTCAGCCGATTGACTTACTTTACTTCGAATGATTTTTCTTACATCTTTTGTGTTTACCCCATTTCGTATGGTGTTATAAGTATTCAGTATCTAATGAAAAGAATTACGTTTCCTTTTAACATATTGTGGCCATTGATACAAACGTACAACAACTGTTTTCTACAAGCCATAAAGAGACACTTATTTCGAAGTAGTGTAATAAAATTAAGGCAAAATATTGTTGGAAAATTAAAACATATTTGTGAAAGCCAATTTTTATATGTATTCCATATCATCTTCTGATCTACCTCAAAAAATTCCTTGAAAAAAATGTAATTCAGAGGAAGGTCAGGGGATGAATTAGAACATATTTCAAAAGGAATTGGCTACTCAAAAATGATTTCCTTTTGTCTCACTAGTTTTGCTATACTAAAGGAACAAATTTATTTTTACCAAGTACAAACCAATGGAGAGAAGAGGAAATGATCTCCAATAATTAGCCTTCATGTAGGATGGGAGTCTTGTTCACTTTGTCCTAGATTTTCAGCAAGTTTTCTAAATATATTTCAATCCTATTTTTAATGTCATATTCTAATTTTTTAGTTTCTTAAAAGCTTAGATAATGTTGTTATCTAAGCTACTAGCTTATTATCTAAGCTACTAGTATGTCCAAAATGTATTTTCGATGATCAGTATAATATAATAGAGGGAATGGTAACCCTTACTATAAATTAATAATAGTTAATAACCATTAGGATATTACACAATACGGTGAACTGCAGGTAACGACAGGTTATTATAGGCCTGGTAGCCATAGCAGAATGGCATTGGATGTGTTGAGTGCTCTCCAAAGGGGACTATTGAGAGCTAATGATGTTATCTCAATTCTAGGAACCCTTCATTTACTCATTGAAATGTCACTTTGCACAAAATGCCTTTATTGAGTTCCAACTTTAAATTTCCAAAAATAAATAGTTAATTTTAAGTTATTTATTATTTTTAAACTTTTACACTTTTTAAAAACAATAAAAATAGTGGATTATCATTACGTTTTAAGGTTTACGTCAAATTGGCCACATGTGTTTGAATGGCTCCACACGATACCATAAATTACATTTCAAGAGTAACCAATGGCCATTGTAAAATAGGTGTTATTGTTCAAGTTTGAGAAAATATGACAAACTTAGCTCTTAAACTAAAGAAATTTCAAATTAAATTTTATGCACAGGTAGATATAAGTTATGAATTTATTGACAGTAAAAAATGTTACATGCGTTCAGTAGTAATACATATTCTTTTATCGCCAATATAATTTGAAATAAAATTACTCTTAAAACAAAACTAAGGTGAAACATTTTTATGCTACTTTTAACTATAGCAATATGGCAATATTATTTCAATGCAACAAATCATATGAAGACACTTATCATCTTGTGTAAGTGCATATATTTTGGATAAATATACAGATTTCAATACTAAAGATTAAGATTAAAAACAAAGAATATAAATCAATGTTGGTAATGATAAGAAAACATGCAATTTCGTAAATTATTATATTAATAAAGGCAAAGACAAAATGCATATAGTACAAAAGACGTCACCGAATGGTCAGAGAGTCTAGTTGTATGGATTTTAACATTAATTGTAGCGCTATCTCTACATTTCTTAAGTGATGAATGTTTGTATTCTGGTCAGGATCAGGCTGGGTGTGACACATGCCTGTAGCTATCGTCCAAATTTACTTGTTTGTGTTTCATATCATGTACTGATGACAGCCTCCTTTTGTTTTGATGAGCAGCATCGAGCACGTGGTCTGCCATGCGAACACTGTGTAGTGGATATAGTTTGATCAATACAGAGGAACTGAAAAGTGCGGGAACGGCTTGATATTTTAATTAATTTGCCATAAGTATATATTACATACTCTGAGAATTCATTTGAAGAACAAGATCCTTTTTTGACATTATAACTGCCTGAGTGTAATGGGTACAACTAGCCTATGAGTCAGTAGAAAATGTGAAGAGTATACATCAGTTGATGAGTTTGAGTACATCAACTTAAAGGTCTCACGTAGTGTAGTAAAATGCCACAAACTCAACCTCAAATGGATAAGCGAGCAATAAATGGCATGCAGTCAAACTTCTCTTTGAATGATGAAACTAAAAAATTCAATACAGTGCCTTCGGATATACTGAGCCTTTTGAGGTCGGGTTTGTGGCATATTATTTAGAAAATGCAGTCTTTGTCACTTTAGTTATGGTATAAATCGGTAAATATGTAATATAACATATAATATATCGATAAATATTTTATATAAATCGGTAAATCACATTTACCGATGGATTATATCCTTCAAGACTATTATTATATTATTATTTCTTTCTTAATGGATTTCTCCTAAAGTTACTCTTGAAGAAAAGTATATGGGTTTGTTGTACATAGTTTTTAAAGGTCTTCATTTTTCACATAGGTCCTATTTTTTACCCCTGTACAATCCTCGGTGCAGTGCTTACATGTTGACTTGTAAGTAACAGTTCTCGTATGACATTCAATATTGTCTTTGATAGGATAGATTTTTCACTTAATTTGGGTTATAATATAATATTTTTTTAGACTAGGGTTTTTTGGGATGAAAAGAGTATTAAGAGTCATCTTCACCTTTGAGCCAATAGCCCATTGTTGCGCAATCGGAAATGTTAACCATACTGCTTTTAATGCAAATCATGGTATTTTATTCTCCTGTTTTCGGACGCCATTTTTCAAACGCTTTTCTTTAAATTTGGTAAGTGTTTACTTGAATAGTTATATTAGGTCCCTTATACGTCAAAATTTGTAATATTTGTTAAATTTTCAAAATCTCGAGGTATGAGGGGCCTAATATAACTATTCAACTAAAAACTTATCAAGTTTAAAGAAAAGCGGTTGAAAAACAGCGCCCGAAACAGGGGAATAAAATACCATTTTGTATTAAAAGCCATATGGTTAACATTGCCGACTGCGCAACAATGGGCTACTGGCCCAAAGGTGAAGATGCTTGTTTAAAAAAAATCTGTATTCTGTATAGCCTATGTGTATTAATGTATCTGTAATTTAGAGAAACGAAATATATAAATGTGTAGATATAAGATTATATATTTATATATATAACATCAAGGAAAAAATATATGAATTGTATTTATTAATTATTTGTATACATTTGCCAATAAAGGAAATCAAAACTCACCTTTTTTTTAACTAAACGTAATAAGCTAGGAATTAAACAAATCTTTTACATAGAATATTACTAATAATTATTAAATTGTTTTATAATCGGAAAGCTTTTTTTACACTTGACAAAAAAACAGATATGAAAATAAACACCAACTTCACAACAGAGTTTTCACAACTTAGTAATTGTTCTCTTTAACCCCACTCTAATTAGGGTTATTAGGAACTATTTTGACCTGAGGATAAAATAATTCTAAATTGTTTGAAAATGTCTATTTTAGTATTTGTTTTAGAAGAAAAAAAGAAACCACAATATTATAAAGGATAAAAAAAACATCAATATACAGGGTTCTGAGTTTAATTAGAAATATTACAGAGGTAATTTATATCAAGACCTCATGTATTTTGGTTAATACCATTTGAAAAATTACTTTAGTTTTTATAGATATGCTATTTTTTAAAGGGGAGTTAAAGGGATAGACAGATTATACACTGTAGACAATAGACAGATTACATTGTGCGCCAATTATTTGCATACTTTTGTAATTGTACAACCATTAAAAAAATAAATCTCACGGGTCAAAAATTCAATTTGTAGTGCCTCACCTGCTCCCCTTTTGTGCCTTTTTTTGAAATCCAATAAAAAAGAGAGAGGTTTTAAATATAAGATAAATATTTGGGCTATCGTTTATGTAAAACTCCCCTTCCCCCCCAATTTAAAACTTAAAATAAATGCACAAAATATGAGCAGTGTTAGCATTGAATGACGTTTTGAGTGGAGCTCTTTTAACCCCTCTTAAATAAATTGTTGTAAAATCCTGTGCAATAGAAGAATTTGAAGACATGAACATGTTTTGTGTGTAGGATTATCACGTTAACCACACTGAAAATGGAATTGTATTTTAGATATTATGATAGAATGGATTCTTTCCCAAGTAGAATATGCTTACGGTATGAAAATTTCATTCTTTAATTGGATGGTGCAACTCCACATTGCCACTTGTATATTAGAGCTGAACTTAACAAACAATCTACCTACCGCCTGGGCGACGGATTTGGCAAGCCGGTCCGACTGGTGACGCATTCCTAGACTAGCCTCTTTGACCTCGTAAACCTGTGATTTTTTACTTATACATAAAAGATGATGTGTACACACCGCTATTGATATATAGAATACCTGAGATCCAGCAACAGAATAAAAATTATATAGGAAAATCTTCAACATGCTGTTGAAAAATATTGTAAGATCTTACGTACAGTAATTACATCTTTCGTATTGTAACGGGTTCCCATATAAAACAATTATTGTTCTGAGTATCCGTGACCAACACTCGTGAGTTTTATTTTTTATTTTTATTTTTATTTTTATTTTTATTTTTTGTAATTGAAATTTGTTTTTCATTTTTTAACAAATAAATTTATATTTTATGTACGCTTGAAATCGTGAACATAATTTTTAATAATGCTAACATTTCTTCGTGTCATAGCAATATTACTATGAGTGGCTTAAAGAACAAATACAGTAAAAACTTATGTTTTTATTAGTTATTAAATTTCATTGGGAAAGACAAATTTCCATTATTCATAACATTCATATGCATAAATTTAACATATCAAAAATTTTTATACTTAAATTTTTAATCGCTATTTGAGTGTAGGTAGTTCCTGTAACATTAACAAAATATGCCTTGTTATCTCCATTTTGTTTTTTATCTGCATTTTCCAAAGATGATTTCTTGAATTTCTTTCTCAAGACTAAGAAAATTCTCAAGAATAGCTTTAAAGCCATAACATATGGCCTTGGAACGTGTTAACGAAATTGTTACATAATTTTTATGGTTAAATAATTTTGATTGGATTTCTATTTTAGAAATGATGGTTGAAAAAATCCTGGTTACTCCAACAGCTCAAGTCAAATGATCAATCAATAGCGTTCTATTTATAGCAACCCTTCATTGCTATTTCGTTTAATTATCTATCTTTTGATATAGTTAGTTGTTACAGTTGTTAGATAATTTTTTCTTATCAGTATAGTTCTTAATATTTCATCGCACTTCTCCCTAAACGATTAAAAATTTGGTGCCATACTTATTAAAAGCCTTGTCACATATGAAATGGATTTGCACTACTATTCAGTTTAAAGTAGTGGATAATCAGAAATTACTTTAATATTTAACACAATATGTAGACTCAGTGTTTTTTGTAAAAATACAGCCTCGCCTCAAGTTGCTTAGACCAGCTCCTTTTGGTCATTCGTCAACTAAACTTAGAGAGACATTTATCAGTGCCATGCTGAACCTTATTGTCTAGTTGGCTAAAAAAATTAATTTTCAAGATTAGTACGTCATAAAAATTATCTAAGTTCTAAAAATTGGTCAAAGAATGGATTGATTTTTAATAAAATAGATACTATCAGCATTTCAGTCACCAGCTTTGGCAATGTTTCTCGGCTCCAAGCCAAAATGACCGGAGTGGACCTGCCGGAAACATGAAAACTCTGTCTCCATTATTTTACTATTTTGAAAACGTATAAAAAAATATATTTTTATGAACGAAAGTATAAATTAAATATATTGAAAATGATGTTACAGTTTAAATAGTATGCAAATGTTTTATTGTTTGAAAAATACTCTTTTACCTTTTGTATCAAAACAGATTTGGTAAACAAATTCGATTCAATCAAAAGACTCCATCATCCATTTCCAAAACTCTATTCGATAAATAAACTGCTTGAGTGTAAAAGCTATCTAAAAATTGTATTTATCATGAATCAGTCATGATTACATGTCTTAAAATATAACAGGATAAAAAACTGTTTTCCCGAAATATTTAGACTGTAGGCTAGTGTTTCTTTCACAGCACATAAAAGTAGTTGAAAATTTAATTTAGATTCTTGTGGCGTTATATTTTTGAATATCACTTTATATTTTATTATTGTTTACAAACCTAAAGAAAATATACTTCTAGTGTTAAATGTAATCACATATACACTTTCCTATTAAGACTAAACAAACTTACATACATATTTCATTTCATATTTAGTTGATGTGAGAATGATTGGCTAGCAGGTTTAAGTCAAAATAGTTTTTTACACATTTTGCCTGAACCATGTGCGAAAAGCTACGTTATCTTCATAAACGCATAGGCCATTAGTGAGCTCTAATCATGTTAGATCAGCTGTATAAACTGATGATGTGGAATTTCTACTTTAAAATAACTCACAGCCTTAGTTTTCCACCCTCGAAAAAGCTCTATAGACTTAAACGAAAAATAATCTAAAATATATACAACCGCAGTTGTAACTCACTCACTGACTCACTCACTTAGGTATACATATTTCTGAAGCAACAGTTTAAGCTAGAGACTTGAAATTTGGCATACGTCTAGCCTGAATGGTCAATGCCAAGTATAAAATCTTAAACTAACAAATTTGTAATGTTAACCTACTAAAAAAATTCAAAATGGCGGATTTCTGAAATTGTAATTTTAATTTTTTGGTTCTAGCGGCCAAACGCTTCGTCCTATCTACAATCTGAAGACAATAGTATGATAGGAAATTCAATTATCTACAATTTTGGTCCTGTGACTTTTTATCATATCTCGCACCGTTAAGCCTCCAGAGCGTTTTTAATGAAACCCCGTTTTTGGTTTTTGGGCTCAAGTGACTAAACGGGTGGTCCTACAAAAATGTTAAATGACAATTTTGATAGATCTTTTTAATATCTACAATTTTGATCCTTACACATTTTGCCGTATCTCTTCCCGTTTACTCTCAAAATACATTTTTCACTTTTTCCCAATTTCGTGAACACAAGTAGTGGTAAATTGTGGCTTCTGGTCCAATAGAGAAATCGTAAATTTAGTCCGGATGAGCTAGAAACTTGAAATTTTGTACACACTTAGTTTGTATGGTCAATACAGTACCAAGGAAAAATCCAAAAACATTGAATTTTCAAATTTTAAGCCCCTCAAAAAAATTTTTTTAATGGTAAAATCTACACTATGTAAGGCTTTTTTAAATACGCTGTAACTTTTGAACGAGAGGTCCTTTCTCGATTCTGAGGAAAAACTCAATGTCAGGAATTAGACGCTATACAAGTTTAGTCCTGTGAAATTTTGCCGTATTTCACTCCCTTCACCCATAAAAAGGGGCGTACTTCCAAAGTTTTAAATTTTTTCACAAAAATCTCCCTATTTTAATATTTTTTATTTATTAATATGGCACACAGATGCTTGAACTTTAGTACATATTATGGTCTTAACTAGATCTTACCATAGTGGCAGCCATTGTCACATTTCAATTATAATTAAGGCTAAAAAATTTAAGAAACACAACATTTTTAACATTTCTTCGTGTAAAGTGTTTGTAAGCTACTTTATTCTGCCAAATATACTTCAATATTGATATTTGTTTTGCCAGTAATATATTCTATTTTAGACGCTCCACAAGTTCGGTCCTATGCAATTTTGCCGTATCTCACCTTCTTCACCTGTAAAGAGGGGCGTACTTTCACAATATCGTAATTCTTTCACCAAAATTGCTCTATTTCAATATTTATCGTTTACATTTATGACATATAAATGTTTCAAATCTTGTGTATATTATGAATATATCTAGAATATCTATAATATAGAATATATATCTAGAATATACTATAGAAGCAGCCATTGGCCGATTTCAATCCAAGATTAGGAAAAAAGCTGTGAAAATACTAAATATCTCCTTCCTATTCATGGGCATCACTCACCTTTTTTTGTTTTGTAGTGCGAGACGACAAGTCCAATGATCCGTTGGGAATCCAACTTCGTTACTTGAATGTACATAAACATATACTGACACACACACACACATACACTGTCTCTACGCACTCCCGATATTTCGCGGAACCAAACAACGTTCCACGTCTTCAGGGGGGGAATTCCCTAGTTCGCCGGTTGCGTAATCGGTCCGAGCGCCTGACCACGACCTTCTATAGGAAGGAGATAAATAGTATTCACCTCACCTACTAGAAAAAATGTCATTCAAAACTAAAATACTAAATTATTAACCTTTTTTTATGTGTAGTGTTTGGTGATTTTGTTAAACCCGGCAAAGATACGGCCATACCAATATATTTTTAGGCAGCATTATGTTCTTTTTAGATGCTCTATAAGCTCGGCCCTTAAGGTTTTGTAGCATTTCTCTCTCTTCGCCCCAAAAAGGGGCGTATTTTCAAAATTCTTGCACACAAATTGAGTTATTTTAATATTTTTTATTTACTGTTATGACACTTAGATGAATGAAATTTAGCTACACACACATACCCTGAGCATTTTATATAAAATATAAAACAAAGGTATCAATTTAAACTTTAAATATCAAGATAATATCTTAAATGCTTTAGACTTCCTGCACTATTAAACTAAGTCAGCGAAGATAAGGATAGAGTCGGGGTGGAGGCCTCAACTAGCCTGTTTAGTTCTTAGGACTTCGAACAATTAACGAATTCGGGGCAACCCCCAAAGGGGGCATGGGGGCGAAGCCCCCATCGAGCCGTATGCGAGTTTTAACTATACAATTCTATAGAAACAATAAATTATAGAACAACCCATTATGTTTGTTCACGAAAAGATAAAAAGAGGGGTAATTGTTTACATTAACTGAGTCAGCTCCAATACCTTGCATACTTCTGTTACTATTTGGGTCCTTAATATGAATAATCAAGCAATAATAAATCAAGCTCACGCCTTTTGAGGAAGTAATAGACGTTAATGATAAGGTAGAAGAAATGACGATTCCCTGGTCTCCAACGACTATGTAGAAGAGGACCTAGGTAAAGGTAAAGGTAGTGTTCAAAATAAAACTAATAATGGCGGCGTTTTCATTATTGCTAGTGATGGCTATCGGCTACCTGCACGGCTTTTAGGATACATATCGGCTATGGCTAACTGTACCGAAGGACCACCAGTTTGGGACGGTTGTGAGTTTTCAATGATACCCTTTATAGGGTTTTCTTAATGTTTAACATAACGAAAATAACAAAACCTAACCTAACCAATCAAAACCTAACAAAATGAAAACCTAACAAAGCCTAACGAAACCTAACGAATCCTAACTTAAATTCTCACATGATCACAAGGGTAGTCAGAAAAACACTAAAATATACCAACTTAATTACCTTTGTTGTTAGTTATATAGTTTAGGCTGAGCGGCCTTTAATATGGGCTTGTTTATTCTTATTTAGAACCCAAATAGTTAGTACCTAAAGCATGGAAGATATTGCTGCTGAGGCAGTTAATGTAAACAATTATCAAGAAACAAACGTCTAAATTACTCAAAAATATATTTACATTTATACTGCAAGGAATACAGAAGGTTAATGCATGAAAAGGTGGAAAATGGCAATCGATTTCGAACGGACGCACCGATTATCATCAGGCCCGAAGAGAAAATGACAGAAACATTTTAGCGGAAAAAATACGAGACAAATGGCGTCATAGTCACATGACTTCTTTATATCCTGATATTGTCCAAAAGTTTTACGAATGGAGTTTAAGTGTATGTATAGCAAAAATAATTATAAAATTATCGATAAAACAAAATAAAATAAACACAAAAAATACAGAAATGAAATACAAGTGACTAAATACAAAACAAATTACAATACAAAACATGTTACAACACAACACCAGACTAAACCCGATTGATAACAGGAAATGCCCTAGAGTCAAAATTTATCTGCGCATTGTTCAACTTATTCCTGTCCCTAAATTTTTTCTTTAAAAATAAACAACTCCTCCCATGCACTCATTGGATTACCTCTCTTGCAACTCTACAGCACAATCAAATCGTCCTCAATATTCCCCAATGAGTGATGATCTTAAAGGAGATGCTTGGCAACATTTGATCTTTTTGCTTTTTTACTAAACCAAGGTGAAACATGACTCTTAGTTTCATAAAATTTACAGTATGACCTATGTAAAAACTAGTACAATCATAAAAAAAAATAAAAATCTTGTACGCAATAGAACCATCAAAGACGTTACAATTTTCTATTTTAGGACGCAAAATTTTGCTGATCGTGTTTTTTGTTCCAAAGGCTACAGAAACACTATATTTCTTAAATCTGTTTGCAATCTTTCACGCTGACCCGCCGACAAGTTTAGCTCGTTCGCTATGTCTACTCGCTGTCACGCTCAAACTATAAATCACTGTAATACCTAAAATCAAAATTTTGTATTGAATTTATTTCTTTGGAACAAATAAATAAATAATAAAATTAATTTAGAGATATTTTTAGCAATGTATTATTTTTATATATTATATTTTTATCTTTCGTAAAAATATATTTTTATAAAAAATATCCTATGTTACTTCTGATAACTCCAAAAATATTTGTACAAAGTTTTATGATGCCCGGTTGAGTAGTTTTTACATGAAAGCGTAACAAACAAATGGGAATTAACTTTTATAATATTTGTAGGGATATTATGACTTGCCAAAACAATTACTTTTTGCCCCTGTGACTTTCGTGTTCTTGAAAAGGATGCTACGAAAGCAGCAAATCTTGAAAGATATTTGACATCATAGTTTCTTTCGGATAGACTACATCCCATAGGCTTTCAACTTAATGTTATAGTGATATATTTTTATGATTTCGATTTAAATAAGTGTTTGTTACCGAACACAAATTTTACAAAATCTATCCCTACATAAATTATAATTTAACAATTTAAAATACTTAATCTCAAGCGAAAATACAAATAACCTATAGTAAAATAAAAAAAATATGTTTGCTTTAAACTAAATATAATAGTCTTACAGGGTATTTAGCTTTTTTTATTTATAAAGACGATAGTTAAAAATAACACGAAACTGGAGCTTTTTTCTTAGATCATAAATAAAAAAAATACATAATTTTCTCCAGTATGACTAAATTCTACCTCAAACACACCTGGTACAAATATTTCTAGAATTTTTAAGTAAAGTAAATTATTTATAACGTTGGCTAGTTGTGTTTTATTTTATCAGAACAGGCTGGCAAATAAATGTGCTCTATCTGTTACAGAAAGTAAACATCAATCAACCGAGTGGGGCGGATTACTCGCACATGAATCAAACAAGTGAAATACATGTTAGGATTTGCATTTTATGTTTTGTTTTGAGATAATACACATATTTGTGAAGTTTCAATCCTTGATCATTTTATTTTTTGTCAACTACCCATTTGAAATATTCTTTTTTTTTATTTTGGAGTGGATTACAAAATGGAATGGAAATTTAATACAAGTACTGTATTAAATTATTAATGAAAATCTGGTGAATAAATAAGCGTTAAATTATATAAATGAAACCTTTATGTGTTTTTAAGTGTTACACCCTTAAACAAAAAATGTTTGGATTAAGTACATGATGTGTTTTGAAAGGTATCCGGCAATACTTAAGATGGCTTACTGGAACATTAGCTAAAAAACTTTGTTATCATTTCTAATTTTAAAAAAGTTCATAAGTTACGCATGATATTTAATAACACGATAATATTGATTTTATAAATTTAAGTAAATTGCCTTCGTTTTACTAAGCTTAACCTTTCAACAATGCTGATCTGGTCATTTGGTTGAATTGGGTGTATTTAATTAGTTTTAGAAGTCCCGGCCCATCGTCGGGTCGGTAGTTTGGCTCGACTGCCGGGCAACCGGCCAGTCTGACCGACCGTAACGTTAGTGGTGAAGCGAAGAACTCAGTAGAAAACTTGATTATTAAACTATTTGAAGAGATATGTTATATTTTCAAACTGTATCGATTGGTCTTCAGAAGTGAAGATGGTAAATTATCTTAAAGTTGATGGTAAGTTTTAATTAAAAATTGCAAGCTGAAGAAATCTTCATTTCTCTTTGACATGACTTTTGAAAGAATATTTTTGGCGATAGAAAAAATCATTCTAAAACAAAAGATAAGTGATCATATTTGTGAGCTTTAAAAAAAAGAACATTGGTCAGGATAAGTTTGTTAATTGTTCCTGCAGAGTATGGCTGGAAATTGTATGCAGTTTAAAATAAGTAAGTTCAAATGTATTTAAAACTGGATAAAAAACAGGATTACATAAAATTAAACTTATACTATCTTATGCTAACACTATATGCTATCTTATACTACCTTATACTTATTTATAGGGAGAGGCAGGAAAAATTCTATTAAGCATACAGATGGCCAGCCTGTAGTGTGGGACTCCCTTAAAAAACTAGTGTACCCACTAAAAAACTTCATCTACTCTTTAGGAATCTAGCCTAGATTTTTTTTCTTATTACATCAGGTTAGGCCTAAATTAGCCTAAGCCCATTTTACTCACTCCTTGACTATCCGCCTTGCACGGTCAGGGGATCTGAGCTACTTAGCGGTCCAGATCAGTCTTTTTTATGATGAGGATGCCCCGGACGTAATGAAACAAACAATCCCATCACCCTCATCCTCCAAGATGCACTAAAAGTCCACCAAAAATGCACCAAAAGTTTGTATGGCCTCCAGGTGGGGCCCTTGCCAACGGGGCAGCGGAAGAAAGTAAACCGGTCTTGCCCATCACAAACAGGTACGACCAAAAACAGCAGTGACCTATCAGTAATGGGTTCAGGTAGTAGTGAACCTCTCCATGCCACTGTTCCACCCATGTTTGGACCTGCTTGACAAGTCACGCAGTCCATCGTCCTCGGGCGTCGTGCTTCCAGCTGTGTTGCCATTACTAGAAGTTCGGAGGCGCTCTTCTGCTCTTGCCGTGTCCTGGCCGAACTCGCCTTGGCTCTGATGAATCGCCTTCCTCTCTCCTGCCAAGAGCTTGACAGGGATGGCTCCGGCGACCAGTAGGACGGCAGGCTCAGACACTGTCCGGTAGGTGAAACAGACCCGGAGGGCCGCTTGACGCTGAACCCAGGTGAGTCACAACCTGTAGCACTTTATATCTGGAGCGTCTGCCCACACCTCTGTTCCATAAAGAAGCACGGACTGGATCGCGTACATCAACAGATGTCTTCTGCTGGATCGGGGACCCCCGACATTGGCCATCAGCCTACTAAGGCAAGAAACTACCTTAGCGTCCTTGTCCGCCGTACGGAAGGCCTGATACCTCCATCTTAACTTGGTGTCCACAATACTCTGAGGTATTTGGCAGCACGGGTTAATTGGACCACCTCCCTTCCCACTCGGAATGGGACAACTGTGTCGATCCTCTTCTTCGTGAGTCAATGAGTCGATGATTACTTTTTGTTCAATGGCTAATAAATGATTTATGATTTATGATCACTCTCTCAGTTTTACTGAGAGCAAGTGAGATACTATGGTCGGACATCCGATTATACTTAGTTTATACTAAAACTAATGAGAATTACAAAACGGGTGTGTTTATTGTGTAGCTTAGTTGCACATTAAATAAATCAACAGTTAATTCATTTATTCTATTGTTTTTATTATATTTATTTTTGGAACTGTAAAAACCTATGTAAAACAGGTTACTGAACATGTTATTTCCTCAGCTTGAGGTAAAAACTAGTGAAATAAAGCATTACCCTTCTCTTGTTGGCTAATGAGCATTTCAAGTATGAGTTAAAAGTAGGTCAGTTTAGTATAATTTATAGAACCAAATTGTTGTACTCTACAATAAGAGAGTTAAGGCAGTACAACCCTTTTGTAATGTTTATTATTGGCAAGTTAATGATTACAATAGTAAAATAAGGAAACCGAACTTTAATTTAGTACCAAGTAATACTTAAATCTTGCTTTAAGTAATTAAACTAATGTATCATGAGAGAAAATATAGTACACATTTTTAGTACAGTTTAATATGTTCCTAAACAATGTGTGTGTACAAAGGAAAACATGTTATTAAAACACTCACACACGATATCTGTTTTTGTTTTTCAAAAGCATGATATGGAAAAATAAACGTAAGAGTTGTATCCCTCAAGCTCCATTTCGATTCAAGATTTTTTTTAATTTAGCCAATTTCTAATAGTAATATTACTTATCCTATCATGTTTTATTTATTATTTTGTCTATAAACATATATTGATATAGTTTATTGGATTACAGTTATTGTTATGGTATAGTGCTTTGAATAACCGTTGGTTTTTAATATTACGTGGTAAGATAACCGTATAGACGAAATTTCTGATGGCTGATGGTGTTTATTGTCTAGTTTAAAATCTTAAATAAAAAAGCGCAATTATTAATTTAAGCAGTTTGACAAAATATCTGTAACTAGATGAATAAAATTATTTATTCATATAGTTATTCCTATAAAAATTATTTAAGTTATATTTTTTCTTCACATAAGGCAGTATTTTAGTTGCCCAAACAAAAATATATTTTTTTGTTTGATTGTCTGATTAACCGAATCCATGATCTTACAAAAGAAAACGATTTCCACTTTATGTCGGAACAGCAATTCTTATTAAAATCTATAAATTCTGTTAATCTATTGGTTTTGAGGTTCAACCACTGATGAGACAACGTAGGCCACGATCTAAAAAAATCACTGAATTACCACAGAAAAATAACTGAAAATGAAATAATTCGACATTGCCTGACTATTAACTCTTGCTATGGCGAAGGATGTCATTGACAAGAGGAAACGTTTTTCTCAATCTTTAATCTTACATTGAAAGGTTTTGTGAAATTGACCTTTTTTTTCCTTTGAGCAAGATTAGTAATGAGGTAATAAAGTAATTGTTAAATTACATTTAATATATAAATTACGGAACGTCCTACTAAACCTAATGAAACGTTTTAATATTTTAACAGTATCGGCATGGTAATTTTATCTAAACAATAATGGGCACGGGATTTTCAATGTAATGCTTACCCGTGCCAGTAAAAATTAATAAAAAAAAAACTTAAAACCAATCCTTGCCGGTGGATAGGACTCAACACAAGACTTTAAATTGATAAAGTTATGTTGCCGTGTCAAACCCACAACTTGGATAACAAGACCGCTTCACAACGAAAGTCGGCTTTACTTTCATACTTTAACTTCATCCGGTGGTTTCTTCAAGTGCAGTTTATTTTAGTGCCTTATCAAGAAAAAGAAATTGTAAAAATAAAGCCGAAAGAAAAACATTTCAAATACGTTTGAGGATATTTCCAGGTCTCCTCGATTTTTATTTGCTATTAACTATTATATAATAATATTAAAATAATAATATGACAAAAAATAAGTTTGTTTGATTAAAACGCTAGTCTAATAGTCTAATAGTTTAAATAAAATTATTGCAATCATTGCAACATGTATTAAAAAAACGAAGAAAAAACACGTACATAAACTTCAGAGTTTTAATATGAAGTTTAATAGTTTTAATAGTTCCATTTTATACAAAATACAAAGAAGAAATTATTTCTTAACTAAAAGTATAAAATTATATGCCGAATTGAAAAATACGATTTTCTAAAGGAAGTTTGGCGTTATATACAATAAAAATTGAGGAATGAATAATATATTTTAAGTTGAACTATGACTCATTATTTTTGTGTATGATAAGGATTTTGTTATCCAACCGTTGATCAGCGTACATGAAATTTGATCAGTTTTTGATCAAATTGTTTGATTTCCAAGTTGTTTTAATTGTATGCAAATTATCATTTTTTGTGGAAATAAAGTTCATTATTTCATATTTACATTTTTTCCAATTAGTAAACTTGAGTATGTTTTTTTTAATGCAGATAATTTATGACGTAAGACAGTTCTTAATTAAACTATTTCATGGTTTCTTTGGAAAACTATCAATAGAGTCACACACTTAGTGAAATGGGAAGAACAAGGTACTGTCACGCTGACCATCTTAAATAAAATTGGGTGATGTGGAGGACGGAGCAATTATCCTCAATTCAAGACTCAAGAAAGAGGGATTACTCAACCATCTAACAATCCAGGTCTAGTACAATCGTCAAGTATAGCCTGGAGTTCACTCAGCCCTAGAATTACCAGTGGGCATGTGCCGAACTTGGTAAAACGATGACCAAGTGGGAGATGTCAAAATCAGCAGCCGTCACCTTCACCTCGAGACAGCGGAAGCGCAGTGCATCCCACCACTGCCGACACCTCGGAGATCCACCAGGATTGTGTGCATGCGTGTTGAGCTGAACTAATAAACTTTAAAATATTGTTACATTAAGAATTATATTAATTTATTTTTTAATAATTGAATATTGTTTTTGTTTTTGATATACAGTAATTTTTTATTCTCTTGGGCTATTTTATTTGGCCCATGGATTGTTTGCAATTAAAAAATATAAATTAAAAGACTCAAAACATTGATCACAAAAGGCGCAAGAATCACAAATATAACTAGATGTCAGATTGTTGTTAAAAGGATTGTCCAGAGTACCACAACAGTTTGTGCTAGCACTTAGGATTGTACGTGGCTTAAGTACAAATTGTTTGGATGTCCGAGTCAACTTGTATATAAGTTAATTGGCACTGGTATGATTAAAGTTAACCTGTTATTTAACATACAAGGAATTGTTCTTTTTTAGATTTTACATTTAAATAGGAAAAGAAAGCAATATGGATTTTTGTTTAGTGAATAATATATTATTTATATGAATTTTTATTCAAGTCAAATTTAACTTTTATAATAGATAGATAAAACAGTCAAACCATTCAATAACCATTAAAAGTGAACTAATATATTTTTACTGAAAAAAATAAAAACTTTTACTCTAACAATAATAACAACCAAGGTAATTATTTTCGTCTTATTGCCATTATTCTTAACAATATCCACACTAAATTAAAATTAACTCAAAATACTAATCAATCACCACAGTTTAAAAGTCGTTATTTAAGTTTTGAAGATATTCAAAGATACAGTTTTAAGTTTATTGGAATTTAATAAGAAACTATATCTTAAACGATAATTGATCTTTTGATTAGTGATTTTTTTCTTGATAAATTCTTTTATGCCAAAGTGGTAACATCTTTTTATAACAAATAAATTATTAATACTAATAATAATAAGTCGCTGTATTGCAACAATCTGTCCTCCACATTGTAAATACATTTTATGAAGCACTGTGATTACTTATATTAACAGCAATCAGTAAAAATAGGCTGGTGATAATTTCAATACTTAAGACATATAATTATTGTTAAATTTTTATTGGTTCCTAACATAAGATTCCAACCGAGCCAAAAGAAAATGACGAAACCACAAAAGTTGATTGTAATTTTAAATTAACTTAAAGCTAACTTAATTTGTTAGTAGTGTGTTTTTGCGGTTGCTGGCTTAGTTCAATGACCTCTGAGGAATGTGATGACGTCATCGCCAAGGTCAACGACCCCGATGACGTCATCGATGACGTAATCGATGACGTCATCGATGATGACGCAATCGATGACGTCATACCCATGACGTCATCAAAATGACGTCATCGATGACGTAATTGATGACGTCACCATCGATGACGTCATTTCCGTGACGT
This sequence comes from Neoaliturus tenellus, assembly GCA_030545055.2. Lineage (NCBI taxonomy): Eukaryota > Metazoa > Arthropoda > Insecta > Hemiptera > Cicadellidae > Neoaliturus > Neoaliturus tenellus. The sequence continues at coordinate 110,744,538 of CM061533.1, forward strand.
CAAACCCATGACGTTACAGAAATGACATGCTGATGACGTCATCATCCATTACATCATCAAAATGACGTCACTGACACTGTTAAGGTCAAGGTCACGCCGAAACTCAAAATTTTTTGGCACTTTTGCCGTTTCTCGCACTACGCTCCGAGTTTCAGTCAGAGTCCACGTGACCTTGACGACTTGGAGCGAATTTGCGATGAGAAACAGCAAAAAGTGCCAAGTCAAACTCGAGTTTGCGACATGACCTTGCTTAAACCGTCATCCACTAGTCCTCAGAGGCCATTGAACAAGCACAACATCCGCAATTTCATATTACTGTGACCTTGAACACTTAACAACTACAGAGCGCCGACACCGATGCGCACCCCACGACAGCCACCGAGTGACTGACTGTCAGGCTCCGTGTACTCTAGGTATATGGGGAAGTGGAGGGGAAAATCTCAAGGTCACCCAAATGGAGTTTTAAAAAAGTAAAAGAGTAGAAAGACTACTCTTGTGCTTCCTGGGCGACCTCATCAATTTCTAACGGACTTGTAAACCAATCCGATCTGTAGCGGCAGGAGTCCAGAAAACAGGTGCACCACCCATCAGGTTGTCCGTAGCACTTCCGACAATTGGTAAGATTGGAGAAGTGAAACTTAATACACCGCTGCGGACAACAAGTATAAAAGTATTTGGATTTGTAGATTTTGAAAGTTTGTAGTACAGGTGGTGGCAGCTGTTGGTTCTTGCATCTACACCTGCAACATCCGAAGCATTCGCATTGCCGGCAGGCCAGCCCATCCACGTGCCACTTTGGTAAGAGGAAACACTTATCCTCACAGCAATAGGTTGTCCCCGTCTCTTCCTCCCAACGCTTCTTTGCACAATACGTGACGCCTTGTATCTCCAAACACCTATGCTCGCAACATGAGACACGCTTAGTTTCCATACTTGATGTTGCTTCGGCGAGGGAGCAAGATGAAGTAGTGATGCCGTGGTCAGCGTGAATGGAGCTTATATAAACTAAGGTGAGTGGAGGGGGAAAGGTCAAGGCCATCCAAATGGAGTTTTAAAAAAAGTCAAAGAGTAGAAAGACTACTCTTGTGAGTCTATAGCGATTTCATTGATAGTGAGTGCTTCGGTATGCCAAGTTGATCTGTACTGGCATGCTCCTAAATAATGTTTGCAAAAACCTGCAAAATGATTGTTGCACATTTTGCAGCCAGTTAGCTGTCTTAGTGTGAATTCAATGCAAAGTTCAGGGCAACAAGTGTACTTATGCCCTCTCATCTGGTACACATGGAATGTCTTCAACTCTGGTTTAGGCTTCTTCCAAGACTTGCACTTGCACATGCACTGACCAAAAGCTTCACATTTTCTACACGCCAGGCCATCCACCACATCAATGTCATTTGGCCATGAAAAACATTTCTGTTCGCAACAGTAGTTGAGTTGACTCTCCATGTTGCTGTAGTGAAGGCGCGCGATGAAATGATGCTGCAGTCAGTGAGAGTGCACTTTAAATAAACTCAGTGGAGGGGGAAAGGTCAAGGCCATCCAAACGGAGTTTTAAAAAAGATAACTAGTCGTCCTCCTCCTCCTCGTCCGTTGTACTTGGAGAGCTGTCAGACGAAGAGCCCCGTGCAGGTGCTCCCCAGATGAAAAACAAATCAATTTTAAAACGAAGACCAGGATCTTGCATCATCAATTCCTTTAATTTGTCACATACTAAGTCGACCTTGTGTAAGGTGTCAACAACAAGCTTCCAATTTGTTGGCTCAATATAACTTGTAGTAGAGTCCGCCTCGCTGATAACCACATCCTCCGGCCGTATTGGAGTGTAAAGATGTGTAAAGTTGTTTGGCTGAAGCTGAGGCTCAGGCTGGCTTGAAGTGGAAGGTTGAGTGTGGACCCCTGTCGCATCGAAATCCATAGTCATTCTACATTCAATGTTGGGGTTTTCGTTTAATACATACACCAATTTCTCATGCAACATATCCACTTCTGCCGAGTCTTGCAAATGAACATTCCAGGAAAATGGCCATTCTTCATCCGTAGTGGAGTCAACTCGAGAAAGAGTGCTGTCCGCCATGATAGCTAAGCAAGGAATGATGTGAGCTACAGACTGTGGTAACAGTATTGAAAAGTAGAGGGGGTAAACCAAAAGTACGTGGAGGGGGTATTTTCAAGGTCATTTAATTTGGGTTTAAAAAAAAAGGAAATAGTGGAGGGGGAATTCTCAAGGTCATCCAATTTAGGTTTTAAAAAAAGGAATGAAGCTTACTCCTCTTCAGCCTCGTTGTCCCCTGCATCTTCATCAGCCTCATCTTCATCGACGTCAGACTCGCCGTAAGGGTAGATCGGGGACATGGGCGAATATTGTGGAGATTGTTGACCGTTGTTGTCGTCCCCTTGCATTCTAACTTGGGACCAATCATAATTTAAATTCATTTGTATTATGATCCCAGGGTTGTCCCGCAGTATTTCCTTCATACGTTCGCAAATCGACTCCAAATAGTGTACACTATCGATCGACAGTGTCCAACCCGTACTTGTACCGACATCAGTAGTGGAGTCAGCTTGGCTGATGGTGTTGTCTGCCATGGTTGCTTGTCGGACAAGGAATGACGGTTGATGTGATGCTCATGCAGGAACATGGTGAAGTGGTGGGGGGCGTGGTGTAGTAGTGGGGGAAGTTTCAAGGTCATCCAAACGGAGTTTTAAAAAAAAGGAAAACCTACAAAGTAACATTAAAACTTTCCAATTGATGGTGGCGGGCGTTTTCTTCCGCAACCTTGCCGACACATGTGACTATGCCATACAGTATGAAAAGTACAACCATAATAAGGCCGAACAATAAAAGATAGCCGTTGACTATCATGATATTTTCTGAGTGGATCTGCTTTCTTCTTATCGCCCTCTCCTGCATCCTCTTCTCCAACTCGTGGACGAAGTCACAACATGCGTGAGGACATCTTTCATCTGTTGGTAGGTTTGCCATTGTTGATGTTGTCGGTGTGGCTGTTGAAGATGGAATGAGGTTTCCAATTGCGATGTGCCATGTACACCAATAGTCAAGTGGTGGGGGTAACAAAGCAGTGGTGGGGGAAGTTTCAAGGTCATCCAAATTGTGTTTTAAAAAAACCTATCTTGTTACTGAGCTTATATGTCAGTAACAAGATAGGTGTTTTTGCTCTTTTACTTCTTTAATATAATGAAAAAATATACATATTCTACAATGGTTAGGACAAGAAATACAACTGCTAGTCAGCTGAAGTAGTCCAAGTTGTCTGGCTCGGTCTTCATGGACGCTGGTGAGGAAGCCGTTGAGGAGTGTCCAGGCTCTTCCTTTGATTGCCGGGTGTTCCGTATATTGCAAGCGTAAACTTGCACATTTATACGGTAGCCTCGTGCCACCATCAGCTGCAACTCCTTGTATAAGTCGTTTAGCTCCTGCTGAGTCTTGATGCTCACCTCCTCGTAACTTGCGCAACTGACGTTCAGAGACATCCTGATGTTGCTAGGTTGGCTGCTGGAGTAGAAATGAAGCCGAGGCACAGCGTTTGGAGGTACATGGAAAAGTGGTGGGGGTAATGGTGGTGGGGGTATGGAAGATGCAATTAAACACTTCTAAACTTTTTCCATTGATACAAAGGGATGGAACAAATAGCACAGGTGTCCTTGTAGTTTTCAAATCTAAACATTGGTGCTAGAAATCCAAACTGTTTTCTACCACCTTCCTGTACGAACCGTCGAAGGTCTCTGACGGCAGCATTGCCACAAGGCCTACAAAACTTTTCCCCGTCTTGGAACCTATACCAGGAGTATCCCGAATACCCTCTATTATCTTTCTTGTACTCCTCGATATCCTGCTTTACTGTTATAGGGATATTATCTCGTAAAGCCGTCTGGAATAAAGATGCGTCAGTTATAACTCGTTGTAAGCAAAGCTCGTACAAGGTGCTCATCGTTTGCTAGTTGGCAACAGACTGACCGTTCTTTGCATCCAAGCAGGTTTGAATCCTAGTGCGGTAGTGGGGGTAATTACGGTAGTGGGGGTAATTGTGAAATGCAAAGGTCAAAGGTCAATGTCACCCGCGAAGTTTAAAAAAATGCAACATATCAATACGTGAAGTCTGTCACATATTGATATGTTGCATTTTTTTGTTTTTTATTTTTTTTTTGTCTTTTATGATTCGTTTATTTATAAAACATTACAAAAACAACATATGTACAACATTAAAACTTAAATCTAACACTGCTGCTTGTCAGCGATGTGGATGGTCAACTCTGTAGAATTGCTACCCGTGCAGCCGTGCGACACCAGGTATAGACACCCGGGTTGAATAGAGCGAAGATCCTCGTTTTGTAGAAGATGGACGAATCTCTTGGGCAGGTACACCTGGAACTTTGGTTCATCCCCCGGAGTAAACGGCGCCTCGCTGAGACTGCAGCAGATGGCCTCCCCAACTGTAGTCTCCATCTTCTTCATAGCATGGATTATGTAGTGCTTCTCGTCTTTTAGTTCCGAGCACTTCTTTACAGGTAATATTGTTGACTTGGAGTGAGCATTGAACTGCTCGACCAAAGTCTGAAGGAACTGGTGAGATGCCATGGTCAGGTTACAGATCGTCTTCTTGCTCGGAGATGTTGTCGTCTCGGAATCTCGAGTAATACTCATGCCAGGTCCCTGTCTGCTCCCCACTTATATACTCTCCGTTACCCCCACCACTCCCCACTTCCCCATTTTGAAGGTAAGAGGCGAGTTTATAGGCATTTTTCAAAGCGCAATGTCTATCTTTATCGTTCTGGGCTTTTTGTACAAATACATATGGTTTCCAGCATGTATTGATAATTCTTATCCAATTCCACATCATTAACCGGAACATGAGTAAATCCTTCGATCCATCTTTTCTTTTCCAGCCCCTTTGTGTAAATATTGGTAAACTTGTCTGAAAAGTGATGCATAATGTGATACAAGTCCGTGTAACTTGTAAAACCATCATACCAATCGATATGATGGAAGTGTTTTGAAATCCATCTGTTGGTAGTAGCGGCTTTACTAGTTAAAGACGAATAAGAACATGGTGGTTTAAATAAAAACGAATAAGGAACACTTGTATTCATGTCCAAAAACACAAGTTCTTTTATAATGAATCTATCATCATTACCACGAAACGCTTGAAACTCAATAATACCAGGCTTGGACTTTACTTGTTCTTCTTCTCCCTTGTCCATTTTGAAGGTCACACGTCTGCTCATTACGAAGTCAGGAGGTCAACTGATTTCCACACCACGGTAGGTACTACTTTTATACCCGGCCGTACAGTTGTTGGCGCGTTGGTGTATATTTAACGTGGGCACCGTCCCCAATAGGCCTAACCCCACAAAATTTTGGTTATTGTTTTAAAAACTAACCATTGTTATTTAAGTTTCCATCTTTATATTTTCCTTGTTTTCATTTTCATCACTAACACTTGATTCTTCTCCTCCATCTTCCTCTTCTTCCTGTTTTACTGATTTCTTATGTAGTTGAGCGTACTTTTCCAATTGTCTCCACATCTGTACTTCATGAGGAACTCTATTAAATATAGAAGTATCTACAGGTCCGTATAATATAGGTGCGTCCGGTTGTTTGTCCAAAGTGTCTTCCAGATAATCTTTAATAATCGAACTTGAAAACACCAGTTGTCTCAAGTATCTTGTTATAGGTTCAGTAGCACAAGTTAAAATGAAAAACTCCTCTCGATTAAGTTGAATTTTGTTATCATGTCTTGTTGTGTCTCTAAACCGTAGCTGATGATCACCACGTTGTTTAATAATATCAATTTCCACATTTGAATCCAAAAGTCCTACTCTTGTCTTTCTTCCAAACATGTTACTACTTAAATAGCATTCTAGCAGATGCAAATGTTTCATAAACGATTCCCAAGCACTGTCCGTAAACAAAATCATTTTGGGTCCATGAGTTTAAAATTACAGTAGGGGAATAATCTGTAGATTTCATAACACCGATTAAAACACTTTTATCCAAACTGGAAGAGATTGGGTAAAATATTCGCAAAAATACCTCACTCAATATGTTTGGAGAAATATTATCTTCAATATCCCTTTTTCTCTTTTGTATAGTCTTTCTTCTTTTACCTTTTTCTTCAACATTATTACTGGCGTGAAGTTGTCCGCAAACGTTTTGTTCACCTCCTTCCTGGTGACCTTGAGGATCTAAAAACTCAGATATCTCCTTCTCAATATCTACCACATTTTCAGGTGTACCACTAGGAGAAGCCATATTGAATACGATGCTACCCATACAACAGTAGGCAACAAACTGATGAGGAGCGGTCTGTACGCTCTGCTTTTATACTCGCGGAATGAAACAAAACCGGTTCTTACAATACATTTTTAACAATTCCAGTTAAAGGTGTGTATGTTACGATTTTATCATGTAGAATTAAACAGTATGCAGTTGTATTAGCCGGTATAGCATCGTTGAATTCCATTCTATTTTTATATCCACACTTGAAGACTTTACTGATTCATTTTGTTTAGAACAATCGATTACAACTATTGGGTAGGCATCGAAATATTTGTCAGGTGGTAATAAAGGTGTATTTGTTTTACCGTAATATGAACTTTGGAATCTCGCGTACATATCGTACAATATACTGTATTTCTTCTTAGTGAATGACACATTTAAATTGTCGTATGGAAAGAATTGTGAATTTAAATAAACTTTAATATTTTTCAAGTCACAATGATCAAATTGTCCTGCATGTTTAGTAATGGCGTCTCTTCTACCTGTTTGTAAACCAAATATAATATACCTGGCTCGTTCTACATAATTCGATGTTTTAACAGTCCAAGTGTGTCGATCCGTAGTAGGTAAACTGGGATGCTCATGAAATTCCCAACTTCTAAATGGAATAACAATATCACGATCGGCTTTTAATTTTCTTAAAAGTAGCATTCTATGCTCGTCAGCCAATTTAACATGTGGAACTCTCCATACAATTTTGTCTAATTTTAATTTCCATTCTAAAGTCGCATCTGTAGTAGCATCTGCAGCTTTAATAATGTCTTTATCGTTAGAAGATCTCAACAAAACTAATTCTTGTTTAACGTTTAATATTATTTTCCTATAATCTTCAGCAAAACCAAGCAACAAACGTAATGGAATATGAAAATCAAAATATCCATTTGGATTTGGAGTGATCGTGTCAATCGTAGGTAATTACCCATCCGGCAGGTTTAAGTAAATTGGTTTCATTGGGTGTTATAGATGTTAATCCTTTTAAAGTTGTCGTAATACCTACTTTTTTAGTGGAATCAACTGTTACACCTGATATTTCATATCTAATTTCATCAAATAGGAAAGCCATAGGATTATTTATAAATGGAACTGTTGTACCAACAGTAGTACCGTCCTTTTTAGTAACTTGTCCTTCAATATACAAGTAACTTTCACATGGTAGTGTGTAAATGTCTTGATTTTGTATGGGAATACGAATTTCATCGTTATTGTTTAATTTCGATGAAGTGTAAGGGTTGTGGGTGTGATATTCTTTTTCCCATAGGGTTTCGTCGAATGTTGGACCCTGCGCTATATCCAGTATATCCATAATCGGTTAATTTTAATCCAATTCTCTCTAAGAAACGAATGTTCTCGCGTGTTAACTCCTCCACAGCTGAAGAGCTACTAATGCGGTTTCCCGTAGGTTGTTCGCTTTTAAATGTTAAACCCATGGTTTTGTATTAAAGTGTCGATTTTAAATGTAATCTAATCGTAATAGGCTCTTCTCTGAAGTCTACCAAGTTACCGTCTTGATCCAATACGCTCAACACGATGTCTGAAATGAAAGTGGTGTTCAACGGTAGATATACCAGGTTTTGTGGCTTTTCAACAATTTTAAATCCAGGTGGTACACTTGGGTAAAAAGTATGTATGATGTGGGTGTTAGCCCCATCCCTGTAAGCACCTTGTATAATGTTACAAGTTATGTCTATACTATTGACTTTTAATATTGTTACTGTTTTCTTACCGGAATGTGTTACATCTGGTTCTAATACAGGCCCATCGTTGGAAAATTCTAATAAATCACCAATTGAGTTTGGTTGAGTGAAATCTATATAATATTTGGAAGTAATTTCAGCTTTCATCGTATTATTATTACCTTTTAATGTTATATTGTCTTTTCCCATTTTAGTTTGCAAAAAATTCATTTATATGATCAATTTCATAAGAACCTGTGGGTAACCTGCACTCTTGTAAGTCTGTAAATTTTCCACTGGCATCCTTTCCCTTATAATAATGCAATATGTTATTTTTACCTTCCGTAACATTGGGAATAGAGTTGTACGTTGTAAAATCCAATAGTGCCGCCTCCCAAAACCTTCCTTTTTGCAAGCGTAACGCTGGAAAAAGGATACTTCGTAAAGTGGACGATTTTCCTGTTAATGATACCGTATAGGAAGACATCTCAATAGTGACTGATACTTTTAGCTAGAAATTCCAAACATAAATGGCCGCATATTGAAGTATTATCAGGTTGTTCTCTTTTATAGTTATAATATATGTTTTTAGCAGATTTAAAGTAATTTTGAAGTTCTTTTGGTGGTGGCAAATTACCGAAACTATCAAAATAATATACATTGTTATTTAGTTTCTTATAACAAACCCAATGGGTGCCAGGCCCTTCAGTATTATCCAAATTTACAATTCCAGTCTCATTTTGCCACATTTTCTTTGGTAAACTGTCTTTCATAAACACACCGCGAAAAAATGGTATTTTTAAACAGGAAATATATTTAAATAATTCAATATTGGTTAATGCTTTATGTGGTATGACCAATTGATTTCTTTCATTTAATATGCACGATAAGGTCTTAGGTAAAGACCTGCCCCGTTTTTTACCATTGACCACACGGTGGGCTTCTTCCTGCCTTTTCTTGTAGATCGTCGTCTTCTTTTTATATTTCCTCCATGTTTTCTTGTGGTTGACCTCCTTTTTACTCTCCTTCTCCTCCTTCTTCCACCTCCTACTGCTGTTTTAGCCTTCATACCTGCTGTTACTGCTAAAGCTGCTGCTTTTTCTGCTATGCTAGCGTCACTTGATTTTACTCGTTGCCAAGCTATGTCCGCAAGCTTTTTGTCAGCTATTGATCTATTTTTTGAATCGGCAAACGTGGAATATGCGATATCGTGTTCTTTACAAGCCTGATCTAACTTGTTTATGCCAGGATCGCCTCTTTCCAGTCGTTTTTTCAATTTAGTTCCTGGTCCGCAATACTGATAACCTCCTGGTATATGAAATTCGTATGGTAATGCGTCTATTGCTCTATTTACTATGGATCCTACTGGAATTTGTTTTAAAGCTTTACTTAACAGAGAAACCGCTGTGGACGTGATCCCACCTCCTTTTCTTGCAGTGTCTCGATATGGACTGATGTACTTGAACGTCATTATTGTCCTTTTATAATGGCAATGTGAAACTCATGTGTTAACTCTATGACAGGTTGCACATAAATGAAGTCATTTATTGAGTTATTTACTTAAATATCAATATCACCCCAATCTGATGATCTAAACTGTTTCGTTTTAGGGTTAATAAAGTATTTATTATAAATTTCTCGTTTAATATACTCACCTCTCATGGATTCAGCATAAGTATTATGACCTGATTTTCCTTGAAGAATATCTGGTGTAAAATGATTGTGTAAATCAAATATCGCATTACCTAAAACTTTTACAAGAAAATTAACAGTGACAGCATTATCTACATGTTCAGGGTCTTTAAGGTTTGTTATACGTTTATTATTACAATCATACACTTTACTATCCTTTAATGATGTTGTAATGGTCTGTCCTACAGTTGCAGCATCATTTGCTTCTCTTCCTTGTGCCAAGTCTCTTATCACTCTATTATTACATGTAAACCATCTAAAATATTTATCTGGATCTAGATGTACGGTTTGTGATAAAGCAGCTGCATCATGTTTTTCATAACCCCATCCCATATTTGATAACTTTTTATCCATGCAATCCCAAGCATCATTTTTGTATGTTAATAAATTAAATTTTTCATTACCTTGAACAAATTCATCCCCTTGCTTCGATACTACTTGATCTTGTTTTACAAAAGAGGTTGTTTCTTGTTTTAAGGTTTCCATCATTTGACCCACTGTTGCACCATCTGATGGCGCCGAACCATCTTTAACATTTGCTAAACAATTATTAAAACAATCTATAACCCCTACATCACGTATGATGCAATGATCTTTAATATATTTTAGATTTACAGCATCGTTTTCAGTTTTTGGATAGCCTATATCATTAATAACAAATTTATAAAAAGAAAATCCATCTTTTGTCTTTTCAGGTATCAAAGAATGTAAATAGCGTCTATTTACGCTGTCTTTTGCATCTTTAGGGTCATCTACGTTGGATATACGTTTATTGTTAGCACTATACGTTTTCCCATTGAATTTTAACGTATTTTTTTAATTCAGATGACAAATAACCTTTGTTTATTGCACCACCGTTTGATTTGGTTTACCAACGTTGATGATTCTATGATCTTCTGCGTCATATGTGTTATTTTGTAGTCTTAATGTTGGCGATATCTTTTCCTTTAATATTTTTAAATTTATTGCATCGTTTTCATCCGTAGGATCTTTTATGTTTTTTAACCTTTTATTACTCATATCATAATCTCCATCAGGTGTTTGTGGTAAACCAGCACTTCTTTTTAAACTATTGGCATAATATAACCCATCCGAGGAGTAACGTCCGAACTTGTCAACACTCATGGTGCAACTGAATAGCATTTTAGGGGGTAACGCATTTTTATGAGATTACCCCACGGTTTTGGAGTTCATCCACTAAAGCCACCCATTCGTTTTCCAATCCAGTATGACCCGCTTCTTTAGCTTCATGTATTAGTTTCATTCTATCCACCAATTTATTGATATTATTGTAATAAATCACATTTGTGTTATATAGTTTCTTCATTAAACCTGTACCTGTAACAGACTTGTTTCTTTTTCTTGGTTCTGGAGCACTTATATCCAAAGTGGATGACACAAACCTTCGTTTTACAGGTTTTCTTGGTATTATTGGCATTGGTTGTCTTCTCGTTGTTGGTATTAACCTGGATACAAATTCTCTATATTTTAAAGACTTTGATCTAAAAACAGGTTGGTCAGCTGAATACTTCCTCCTGTATGCATTAGTTTGTTCCAAAATCTTTTTATATGCTTCCATGTCTTTTTCTTTAACTAACAATTCTAAAGGCTTATTTTCAAATAATAATTCAAATAATCCCCTTGTGCCCTTATATCTTTGATTACCAACAATAATATTATCATGTTCATCAATGTTTACCGGGCTATTACCAACCATTAAACCGTCTTCTGTAGTCTTACCCCATAACTATGGTAGTTTTTATAGGATTTGTTCCAGCTAACATTTTTATCATGTATTTCCTTCCTAAAGGTCCTTTGTTATGAATGTTTTCACCCAACAAGCTTATGTTTGACGGACCTTCCCTTGTCTCTTCTTCTTTTTCCTCTTCACTAGCAGTTGATACAACTTCATGTCCTCTTTTGGCTTTTACTTCATATAATTCTTTTATTCCACTATAGTCCGGTGATTCTAGCTCTCTTTCAGGTTCTCCACCGGTAAAACCACTATACGTAGAGGATTCCGGGTCTTCATCACTAAACTCTTCTGATTTTACATTTTCTCTTTCAAACTTCGTAATAGGTGCAATCGCATCTCCTTCCAATACAGGTTAGCAAATTTTTTGTTTAATTGTTTCAAGGGTTCAGTAATAGGTTTAAAAGTAGATTCAAGGAATTTCTCCCTCTCGCTAATACCTAGTTTCAATGCTCTGTTTTTAGCCCGAATAGAATCACTAAGTGATTTTATTTCTTTTACTAATTTTTCTTGGTTAACCATGTTTGTAGCAAGACGTGTTGTACAACAATGAATGTGTTATACCGCGTTTAATGTATTAATATAAATTTATCAAATCCTATCCTGTATCGACCATTGTTTAGCGGTTGTTCCTTCATAATTGTTAGGAACCCATACTTTTCAGCCCAAGCCTTTCCACACAACTCTTTAAATCGTTCAAATGTCATATCCGCATTTACATGATCAAAATATATATGTTTTAGGTTGGTTTCGTCCTGTTTAAATACAATTAACATGTTTGCATTGTCTCTAATGAGTTGTTTAGGTATTTTGCTGTAAGTTTGGCCAATATAAATGCTATCTATGTTGTTATGTCGACCCATAGCGAAGTAATTCCTTATTGTGTTTTGGTTTTCACAAGATACATCGTCGAATATAAACACGGAGAATGGTTTAGCTTCTTGTGGCTGCATGACACTCTCGCTTGCATTAAACTTTAAATATTTAACTTCAGGCACATTAGTCAGTATCTTTTCCAATAATTGATACTTTGGTTGTTGTAGTGATTTTGAAATACATATAGATTGTTAAATCGTAATCCTTTAGGGTTTGTAATCAAATTGAATACTACATTAGTTTTTCCACAGTTGGAAGGTCCGGTAACCAGACAACGAACGGTGTTTGGTTACAAATTGCCATGTTTCCCACTATTGAATTCTGAATTATCCACTGTGAGTTCATCTATATTATTAATAGTAAAACTCTCTTTTTGTGGTACTATCTCCATCCTTTGTAATGGTTCAACCTAAAATGATTCTCTATCGTTATATCAAATCCTTTTTAGGTATCCAAGAATCTTCCGTCTTATTAAATCCTAACCATCGTACTTTGACCTTATCTTTTTTCCGTTGCAACACCTTTTCAACTAAATATACATCGCCTACTGTTGATTTTAACATTTCATGTCCATAAAACCCTCCTTCAAGCAATTGTCCTTTATTATCTTTTAAAATATATGTCTCAGGTACTGTAGGTTGTACTTTGAATACAGTAAAAACCTCATTGGTCCAATTTGGCAGGTATCTTTTACTGAATACACCTTTATATTTACTTATTCGCACTTTATCACCCACATAAAATTTTTTAGGCTTTAGTTTTTCAACTTTTGGTTTAGTATTCGTTTTTATACGTTTTAATACAAGGTTTTCATTTTTACTAGTTACTTGGTTTGGTTTCATCCCGATAGTCCTATGAAATTTGTTATTGTAATCGTTTATAAGTTTTGGTAACATATCAATCCATATGTGCGATCCTCTGTTGGAAAACATTTTATACATTGCACTTTTTAAAGTTCTGTTGAATCTTTCGATTATTGAGGCTTTTACTTCTGAATTGGTTGAATAATGGTTTATATTGTGTTTTATCATTAAATTTGCAAAATCCTTATTAAAATATTCTTTTCCATCATCTGTTTGTAAATGTTTAATAGTATGTTTGTCTCTTTGTATAGCTGTTTCCATTGCTTTTGTAACACTTTTGCCACTTTTATCTTTTAGTGGTAAAGCATCTGCCATTTTTGAAAAACAGTTAATAACAGTCAATATGTATTTATATCCTTTATTTTGTTTGCTATAAGGAATCATTTCGATTAAATCCGCTTGATATAAATCATTAATTCCTTTTATCACCGTATTTCTTCGTGGAACTTTCTTCTTGCAGGTTTATGAAGTTCGTTGACAATTTGTTGCTTCAAGTCCTTCATATTGCAGGTTTCAATGTTTGTTGTATCACATGTATAATCACAATGAATGTTGTTTTAAATATTCACATCATTTATATGGGTCAAGGTCATCCAAACTTGTGTAAAAAAATGGGGAACACGGCGTTGGACTTGCCGTGTTCCCCATTTTTTTACGGAAGGAGAAAGGAATAAGGTCGAAGTTGTAGAAGGACGAAGAATAGGTTACTAGTTGATAGGGTTTAAGGAGTAATGGCCGAAAGGAAGAGTGTGGATTTTGTCGGGCAAAATATGTCTTTTATCATCCCGAGCTGACAGTGCTTTTTTAATTTCGGTGACACTGTAGACTTGATGCTTGAAGCTTCGGATATTGTTGAATGTTGCTGATATCGTAGTATCTTCAAACAAACAAGTCTTGTAGTGGTCAAATGTTACGTGTTTTTTCAAATAAGATGTCTTCACTCCTTTTGCTTTCTTGACTGTCGGTGTGTTGTTCTCGTGGTACATCTTAAATGAATACAATTTCGCCATCAGCGCTACTATTTCTTCTAAAGGCATTCCATTTGCTTCATCTTTGAATTTTCCAATTACTTTTTTATTTTTTTCATTGAAATTTGGATGGTTCTTCGGATAGTCAGAAAAGTCGAAATCTTCTTTGTATGGAAAAGTCCTTAGGTCTTCATACATGTCCAAAGTCTTTATCCAGTAGATAAACGCGTCCGTATCCATGTATGCGACTCCAATGTTTTCCCTTCCGTAGTGTTTAACCATTTTGTTATAATGGAAATCATACATCAGGGTTTTACTTATGTCCAAAATCGACATACCTATGTATAACGGACGGTCCATGACTATTGTTGTTTTCTTCATACTGACAGCGACTAGATTTTCGTTTATAATCATGGATGTTCCGAAATTTGGTTTTTGCACTAATTTTTCCAATTTCCTAGGATCACTCACTAATTTTACATTTTTGTGTTTTCTTTTGTTCTCCAAGGTCTTCCCAAAGATGGCATTGTTCATTAATTTATAGAAGTCCTTTTTCAAATGCTGTTGTCGTTGCAGCTCTTCTTGTAGTGTTGGAATCAATATATGGTTTCAACCAACAAGACTGGGTGAATTCAATTGCTCTATGAATTCTCACTATACGTAGACCCAATTCGAGAGCCTGTTGAACTACCCAGTAGTGAGCCACATAGCGATCTTTATTCTCCAAGGTCATCATCAATTTTGGCCATCTTCCTGTCGGTGAAACTTCAGTCTTGGCTAGGAGAGGCAAGTCGTAGTGATGGTCATGAAGGTGCTCCGGGTATTCAAAATCACAGTCCAAAATATAGCCTTTTGGACCATCCTTTGGAATCTGTGAGATGTCTCCGATGGTGGCCGGGTCGATCCATTTGAAGTCAGCGTAGGGAAGCGGATTTGACATTGCCCAACCATAAAGGTTGTTTGCGTCAAAGTAGCCAAGGTAGACCGATGGTTGTTGCTCGTCGAAGCCGGGGATGTACTTGTTGTTGGCTTTGACATGACGTGTTACAGCTTGTGTCAAACCGCCCCGTACACCAGATTCCATCATGAGCACCATATCAATATCCGTTAGAAGTTCCAGTCGACAGTTGGTTGACTTTAGCATAGCTTGCCATGCTAATCCTGGAGATGTGTACGAGTGTAGAGGGTCCAGTCCATAGGCGGAGAAGCAGGTGTTTCGAAATTCTTCCATCACATCGCACAGCAGAGTTACGTCCAATTTTATATAAAAGTCAGAATATTCCCCTAAGGTTTGAATGTTTAGTTGGTTCCAAACATTACAAGCATGATTGTAGTCTTCAACGGAGATTTCACTTTCGTTTAATTTGCTGTTGAAGGCTTCAATCGGTGGTAGACTGGTTTCTTCAAATTTTTCTGTAGAAGTTATGTAATCGTAGGGGAACACTCCTTTACGTAATACTAAGTCCAATTTATCTTCAGGTACAATCTTGCTGGTTTCTTTTAAGTCTTCTCTTCGTAGATTCTCAGACAATCTGCTCAAACTAGATGCCATAAATCTATAAGAGTCTACAAAGCGAAGTTTAATTTTACCTACTGTTTTTGAGAAACTGATATACTTTTCCAATGTTGTAGCAAGAACATCGATTTTACCATTATCTCTTCCTAATTCTGGAATAATGAAGTGGGAGTCGTAGCCGCTAAGATTGTGTAACACTACAGGGATAAAGTTTGGCAGTTTGTAATTTATATTGCATGAATTACAAGCAGGTCCTCTGTATAACCCTGTGAGGTGATCATGATCTCTTACTTTTGGATTTTCTTCACTGAAGCTCTTCTTACATATATAACATCTTGTTGCTGAAATGTATTCTTCTTGTTGATTTTGGTTCAAAGGTTCCATGGGTAAAACATTACCGTATAAGCGTTCCGCCTTTTCAGCAATCTCATACAACTGGTCTACAAAATACTTAGCAGCTTCTTCCCCACGGTAGAGTATCGGAGTGGATGTTAAGCCATAGCCTTGCAATTGTTCTTCAGGTAAAGTAGATTTCACCAATAAGCAAAAACTGTTAGGTTGATGCAATTGATATTTGGTTCTTCTAGTTACTTCACCATCCGGAAGTTCCTGCGGCACTAACGTGGATTCAAAGTCAGCATAGATAACTAGAGGAATCCGGTATTGGTGAACTGTTTTATTGAACTGGACAAATGCTCTAGATGGTGGTGGCAGACTAATCTTCACTTCATAGTTGTCATTACAAAGCCGCTGGTGTTCCGACAACCACTCCGATCCTCCACGTCTCAACTCTTTATATGTGAAACAGAAACATCTTTTACACACTGTTAACCTACGTTTCTGTTTGATAATTGATTTTTAACCAAGGCTGCAAAGTCCTTTATCCACACATAATGTGAAATTTCACCCTTAGTTATCAATAACAGATCCGTGTGGTTTCTTTCCTCAACTTTTGATACTCTCAGAGGATAAACACTATTGGAATCATCTAAACCAAACACATTTACAGAAACACCTGGGTTTTGTTTCTCAAAATTACCAATACTTTTAACACTAACAGGGTATGACAAACCTCGAAAGTTGTAGCGGTGTTGGACATTTTGATACGCTCTGCTAACTCTACAAGGATTTTCTTGCACATATTTTGTTAGCATAGCATATTTAAAGCATTCATTGTCCTCATTTTGCACATTGATACAAGATTTGGTAGCTTGTATCTTCTTTGGCAAAGGTATATAACTACTACCCCTTGTACCATATCCGTGCTTGTGAACCCTTACATCCATACCTTCAATCGATGACAGACTCCAGCCGGATCCTCTTCCTTCATGTTCTTGCAGTTTAACTTGCAGTTCATGCAAACATTCTTCAATAATTTCATTGATATCAGATTCAGTTGTAAGGGGTCGGTTTTTGGTAATGAATGCTCTTAATGCCGTTTCACCATCAGTATTGGTAAACTTTGATTCTAACACCAGTCCAAATTTAATGAAGTTCAATCTCTGTAATTCTTCTTTTAGCGTTTTTCCAACAAGTACTCTGGCCTGGGTTATAAAATTATCTAATTCCAATTGCACATTATCAATTTTAAAATGTGTTACAACTTGTCCTGGTAAGGCCGTGGTGCGCAGTTGTCTCACATCTTCCAGTTCTTCTTCCGTGTCCTCTTCTTCCATGTCCTCTTCTTGCATATCCTCTTCTTCAATAGGTCTTCTAGTAGTGGATGGTCCAGCACCAGCAAATTGGATCACACTAGGTCTTCTTCTTTGCATTTGCTGTAGATAGCTGTCGTAGTAGTCCATCTGCTTCTGATGCTCTTCCAAAAACCGGTCAATTGAGTCTAAGTCTATTTCATCGACGATAATATCTTCTTTTGCATCTTCTTCTTCATGTAATTCTCTGTGTATGGTGAAAAGATCTTCGTCTTGAAAGATTTCCCACAAATGTCGCAAAGAGCCATTTCAAACAGTTTGGCTTTGAATGCACACTCTGTGAATGTCCACACAATAAATGCTGTGGTCCGCGCTCCACCGGGACCCTTTATATCCGAGGCAGATAGGTGGGGAAAGTAACGTCATATAGAAACAGGTTATCACTCATGTGCTAAATTTAGCCTTTACACAACCGTTTGTAATACATTTATCAGTAGGCTTGATAAATTGATGATATTTGGTCTAGATTCAATAATTTGTACATGTTTTTCAAAGACATCTGTTTGAGCAAGTTTATATAGGTCAAGGCCATTTAGAATTATTGTTTTGAGCGGGGGATAGAGCACTAAGCAGCATCATTTACTACAAAGTGCTCTATCCCCCGCTCACATTCTTTTTTTAACTTTTTGTTTAAGCTTTTACAAAGGTGAAACATCATTCTCAGAGTCGGAATCATCCTCATCACGGAATAGGCAGCGATGACAATACATAATTCTTCTGGCAACTAACATCCTATCCATTGGACGATGAGGAGTGTCTTGTTCTTCTTCTTCTTCTTCAATTTCCAATTGGAATTCCATTTCCGACTCAGATGATGACTCTAATGTTTCGTAGGCGTGCAAGTCCACTTCATTGTCCGTTGAACCAGCTTCGTCAGAGTCCGTTTCAATATCCATTATCTCTTCCTCCTCTTCTTGATCAACCGCAGGTAGTTGGTCCTCTACTTCTATAATTTCTAGAGGTATTACCTCCAGAATAGAGACAATTCTGTTGCGATGGAACACGGTGTTGTCAAGTGGAGCCATGGTATGGAAGTGTTGTATCCATCCAATTTGCTTACCCTTTTTATACCCCCACCAACTATACAATTTATGTGGGTCAAGGTCACGTAAAGATACCCTTTGAGCGGGGGATAGACCACTAAGCAGCATGCTAGTCCATTGCCGCAAAGTGATCTATCCCCCGCTCTGTTCTACAAAACCTCAATCAAGTCCAAGTCCAAGTCCTGTTTAACACATTTTATTCTAATTCCATATCCAATTTAAAAATTTCAATTTCACATGGTTTACATTCCTGATGTATCAAACACTCCAGCTCCCTAAACATATCGTCCAGTTCGTCCAAATTATGATGTCCTACTTTTAACACATGAAGGTGGTTCATGCTTTGCATTGTAGCATGACCATCAACAAACAAGTTTCTTTTCCACGCTAACATAAATTGGCAGTTTTCTTGAAAGATTTTCTCACCAAACAATCATACACAGCCGTCAACATGTCTCTACAATCTTCATAGTGTACCATCACAGAATACCTGTCCAAGTTAGCACCAAGCAGCGATCCACTCATTGTTTCTAGCGTTCCACTGGAAGGTCCAAAGCAGAATGAAGTCGAGATGTATAGACCCCCCTCTTTTATACCAGTTAACCGGTTGTCCTTGCTGTAAAGTGGGTCAAGGTCATCCAATGCTACCCTTTGAGCGGGGGATAGACCACTAAGCAGCATGCTAGTCCATTGCCGCAAAGTAGTCTATCCCCCGCTCTGTATTCTACACACATGTCCATGTCCAAGTCTTTCATTACATACCCAATATATATTCAGTTCCTCCATCATCACTATCACTCATCACTGCTTCCACAAACTCCACAGGATTAAAGTTAAATTGTTTCAATTGTTCTTTTAAGTTTTCAATTTGTTGGTCCTTTACTTCTAAAACACTGTGAAGGTGTGATATGTAGTCCGCTGCCTCGTTGATGCTTGCTACTCTCGGATCGCCTAACTTCAAGCTGGGAACTACACCTGCAGCCTGAAGTACGCCATACGCCTTTCTTGCTCCTGCCGTTGACCAGGACTGAGCAAGCCTTGTCCGTCTTGGCTTACCTCCAGCAAGGTCCGTAGCATCGGAGCTTTGCAGGCGTTTGCCCGAGCAACAGTTATGCTGTGGAATGGTCGAGCAGGTCCACGAGTAGCAGGCAGAACGTTGGCAGCACGCCTTCTTGAAGAAGAAGAGGAAGCCTGAGAAGTTTTGGAGTTGAAAGCCATGTTACAGTGCTGTATTCAGCTAAGCGGTACAAAGCAGAATAACCAAACTGCACGTTAATACCCGTATATATACACTTATCAGTGGTGGGGGTACTAGCTAGCCTTGGTAAAGTGGGTCAAGGCCATCCAAAAACATTACCAGAACGGGGGATAGATCACTAAGTGGCATGTTAGTCCATTGCCACAAAGTGATCTATCCCCCGCTCTGTAATCCGCATTCACACACACATTCATACAAACACGCAAGTCCCAGTCCGAGTCTTTACCCACACCTATCCACTCTCATCCTCACTATCATCACTATCATCTAACAATCTGTCACACTTCATAATTAGTTTTTTCCCATTCTTTCCGGATCAAAAGTATTTCACTGTGTGCACTCTCCAACAACCTCTTCTTTTCTCTAACAACCTGTCCTTTTCCTCTATCATTACGTTACAACCTTTAATATATCTTATAGCAGCTCTAACAGTGTCTTCCTGTGAAGATGCACCAACCACTACACCTAGCACTACCTGCTGGAGTTCTTCATACAAGCTAGACTCTCTTCTGGAGGCTCCACTGCTGCACAACTCCGTCTTGCTCGGAGTGAATCCGAAGAACCGAACGCGACTCTTTGACAGGCGGCCCCGCCGGATCGGTCCAGAGCTTGAGCCAGAGTTGGATGCGGTCGGGCCAGAGGTAGAGGCTGGAATGTTCATGGCTGACATGGTAGTATTCAGCTAAACAGTGTAAAGCAGAATGAGAAGACGGTTGATCACCACTCCTATATATACCCATTTTTTGTGGTGGGGGGTAACCCCGGGGGGGGGATAGTTTAAGGACTTCCACTAACTTTCCCTTAGTCCTCGCGGTCATCGGTTTTACATACCTTTAGCACACCCATCATTTTGGTTTCTTCAATAACATTACACACCTCAAAAACCCAAGCAAACAGCTCATCTATGTTGTTATAATTAATTTTTGTCCATGTGTTCATACTTGTGGGTTTGTTTGTTTATAATACATAGATAAAATGTAGACCCATCTCGTCTTATACAACACTCAACTTCCATTCTATGCCGGTTTAGCACTTCCCAAGCATTGTGTTCATTTATCAAGAAGTCACCACCTTTGTAATTGTACTGTGACATGTTTACCACAGAGCATAGGAACGGACTGAAGCAAATGAACGGCTCATACAAGCTTATTAAAAGCGTTAGAGTGGGGGGTATCACGTGATACACGACATAAGTTGTAAGGTTAGCAGTTTACTTTAAACAGTAATTTATGTGGGTCAAGGTCATTCAAGCTTTAAAAATTTTTTACCTCCAAACACTTGTAGCAAGCTACAAGCGTTTGGAGGTAAGTTTTTTATTTGTTAAAGATTTTTGTAACTTAGTCTTCACCCTCAAGGACACGGTTTGAGATTGTCCCAGTGATTTTACATCACCGCCAGGTTAAAGTATTATACAAGTCAAGTATTTTTTTTTTTTTTTTTTTTTATTAGTTGACTTGTATAATACCCCTCTCCCTTACTTTAAGAGGGTTAAGACTAAATTTAGAAAAATTAATTTGGAAGAAGAAATTTAATTAATGTCCAACACTTTTAAACAATTTTGATTTTTTTGGTGAGCCCATGTCCTAGTCCATTTCCCAAACAGATAGGCATCCTTTTCTTCGAATTAAATAAGCCCCGGGGACAAAAAATTCTCTTTGTACCATCGCAGGTGGTACTTTCATTCTATGAAGGCGGCCATCACCTTTTAGAATGATTTGCACATTTATGTTAAATGCTCCATAAGCTTGAACAATGAAATAATATTTTTTGTCCCTCTTGAGCCTATTAATTTTCAGCTTCTGCGGACTGTTGGGGTGTTTGAACTTGGACTTTTCAGGCATAATATTAAGGCTATAGGGCTTTGGTGTCGGAATTTTGATTTTCTTATTCAAGTGTCGTTGGCAACGATCTTTTTCTGGAAGAGCAAAACTCGGACAACAAAGAACCACAGCCTCTCTGCTAAACCAAACATAATCGCATTTATCACGCTTGCCAGCAGGGCATTTAACACGATTACGTTTCTTTTGTGTTGGACTCTTAGTGTTTTGGAGCGGCGCTTGATCTAACTTAGGCTGGCTGGAAAGGATGGAGGGTGATGGTTTAGCACGGTCAAGGGGTAATTTGCAAAGAATTTTGGGTCGGGTAGGAGAATGGGTTAGATCAATAGTGGTTTTAGGTGAGGTAGAATTGTCTGGGGAGAAGATCGATTTACGGGATGGTTTGACTGTAGATGGAATGTTGGCTTTGGGTGAGGTTGACTTGTCTGGGGAAAAGATCGATTTGCAGGATGGTTTGACCGGTGTGGATGGCATGGGGGATACGGGTAGTGGACATTGGGTCTTTGTATAGGAAAGGATTTTCTGTGTACGGGAGTAGGGAATGATTTTGGACCTCGACTTCTTCTCCTCAAAGACCGCTGACTCCGAATCAGAATCTGACAACAATGAGATCGGCGGTGATGCTATGAGCACTCGGCTGCTTGCAGGGTGAGCGCCAGCCCCTCTTGAAGTCGACGGAGCGTCACCAGCACCACTGACACTTGGACTTGTTGGTTCCGTTGGTGGCAGCGGAGATAGGCTGGGCATCGAAGGAGCCGACGGCATCTCCAAACAGCTGAGGATTGTGCTCATCAAACACGTTTGGAGAATCGGAGCAGCGGAGGTTGAAGTTGGAGTAGATGTGTTGGTCGGAGTAGACGTGTTGGTTGAATTCGATTTGATGTATGGGAGAACTGGTGGATAGTTCTTGAAGCGCATGTTGAGGTAGAAAGAGCGTTAAATGCAAATAACGGAGAAGAACTTCCAACGAAGGCTGGAGCAGGAATGAGAAGTGTGTGCAACCGGGCCGCCTTATATCCCCACCGGGGCTGCCACGCCCAGGATATCAGGGGTGAGGGGGGGGGCTCGCACTTTTTGTCGGGGGGGGGGCTCGCACTTCTTGTCGGGGGGGGGGGCTCACACTTTTTCACAAAAGAAGCCCCACTTGGGGCATTTATGTTGCCATCGCTGAAGCCTCCCAAGAGACCCAACTATAAACAATTCCAAACTTGTGTGTTACTAATACCTAACTGTTAACTTTTAAAAGACCTCTATATATATAAACTGTGTTAATAAGACCTGACTGTTAAAGATTTTTAAAACTTTCATATTTAGGTTAAGGTCACGAAAAAACTTTAAAAAAATTAAGCCCCACACCCCCCTATGGGGGTGTGGGGCACTTGGGTTGTCATCGCTGTAGCCTCCGAAGAGACCCAACTATGACAACAAGGCAACATCCAATGTCGTGTACCCTTCGCCACGCGAGACTTGTAAACATTTACTGCATTTCGAACTAATAACTTTTCCAATAGCTAACAAAATGTCATTTACATAATTTTCAAAGAAACTGAGGACGCCCTAGTGGCTTACGTCCTCGGTCCGAGTGCAGAGGCCATCGGCTCATTACCCCCGTATAAGCGTACAAACGGACCACCTCCTATTTCTCAGCCGCATTGAAGCATGCATGAGAGGAGCCTAACAATTATAAAAAGTGGCTTTACACGGGGGCCTACTCCCGTAACCCTATCTTTAATATTTTTAATTTAGCAATGCAGTAAATTTTTACAAGTCCTATGTGGGTCAAGGCCACACGGACATTAAAAAATTTTGGCCCCCGTACATCCATGGCGAACCACGAATGTTCGGGGGCCTTGGGGACAAAAAAACACAAATAGCTAACAAAGTTTCATTTACATAATTTTGAGTTTCCAGAAGGGAAACTAACTGAGGACACCCTAGTGGCTTACGTCCTCGATCCAAGTGCAGAGGCCATCGGCTTATTACCCCCATATAGGCGTACAAACGGACCAACTCCTATTTTCCAGCCGCATTAAAGCATGCATGAGAGGAGCCTAACAATTATACAAAAGTAACTTTACACGGGGGCCTACTCCCGTTCCCTGTCTTTACGATTTACTTTGAGCATTGCAAAAGCTCAAGGGGGAAATGCTACAACAAGCGTATACACTTTAGAAAAATATAACACACTTACAACACACAATTGAGCTCAACGTAGTCAATGCTGGAACAAGCACATACATGTTAAACACATATAACAAACAAGACACAAAGGATAAAAGACACACAGGAGACATAAGGTACAAGTAAAACACTCTCATATAAAACAATTCACAATACCCAAACGCAAGCGCAATATCTTACAACTAATACAAGTCTTAAAGTTAGAGTAGACTTCGCTAAACACTGAAGGCGCCATTCAATGTTTAGTGATGCCTATGGCGGTCCGTCCCGGTCGTTCACGTTCAACGCGCGGGAGCGGACTGCGAGCCGGCTCTGGCTGGGCCCCCTTATATCCCCACCGGGGCTGCCACGCCCAGGATATCAGGGGTGGGGGAGGGGGTGGGGGGGGGCTCGCACTTTTTGTCGGGGGGGGGGGGGGGGGCTCGCACTTTTTGTCGGGGGGGGGGGGGGGGGGCTCGCACTTTTTGTCGGGGGGGGGGGGGTGGTCAGGTAAGTTAAGTGGGTCAAGGTCACCCACAACACTTGTACTCTAAGTGTTGGCTGTACCCCCACCACAACTGGGTCCCTAGGCTGCACAACACCGCTTCGCCAGTATGTCTCCGGCTTCCATGCGGTGCGTCTCGCTGTTCCATAGCTCTCTATATGTAAGTAATTTTACAAGTTCTGAATGTAGGTCACTACACTTTAACTCTGGGACGATATCGACTTGTAGTATTTCAGTGTTTTGACTCAAGGTCATCACACTTTAACTCTAGCACATCGGTTATCGTACCAGAGGTGCTCAATAACCTAACTTGTAATGTTTAGGGTGGCGTTTGCACGCCACATGGTATCGCCATGACTGTCCAGTCCAAGTTTTAAGTTAAATTAATTTTACTGTAATCTTTTCCATTTCCGCTTCGTTTTGCCAAAGTATAAGGTGTCGCTTAATAAAGTGGTATTTCTCTAAAGTTATAGGAGATTGCAGGGATACAATTAGTTTATTTAGGAGACTCTTTATCTTGGAGTTTAACACAATTTCCACTTTGACTTTGCTTCCTCGGCTCTCACAGCCTAAGCTGTACAGAAATGTTTCTTCTAGTGCCAACTCGGGCCAAGAGAACAGTGTGTTGACTGTAGGACAGCTCATGGTGAAGTGATGCGATACTCCAGCGTTAAGCCTCACCTTCCCCCACCACTGTGACCTTCCCCCACTCCTGCTGTTTCCCCCACCTCTTTTCCCTTGACTCGTGCGCTACAAGCAGTCTCTCAGTATTGTGCGGACTTTTGTGAGGAGACGCCATGTCGCGGGACACTTTAGGTAAGAAACTTAGCCGTGTTAAGGCTTTATTAGTTGCTCACTGTCCACCACTCAAAGTTAAGAGAGTTTCGACTTTAGCTAAGTGGCGCAAACTGTTGCGCGGACACCCTCAGTTTTCTACCAAACAGACTAATGTCAGTTTTACTGATGAAGATTTGTTTAGAATATTGGATGAAATGACTTTTCCTTGCAAAATTCAGTTAGTTACTCCCATTCCTGACAGTTTAGAGTCTTAGTCTCTCAAGCCGATATACCTAGAGTACACGGAGCCTGACTGTCAGTCACTCGGGGGCTGTCGTGGGGTGCGCATCGGTGTCGGCGCTCTGTAGTTGTTAAGTGTTCAAGGTCACAGTAATATGAAATTGCGGGTGTTGTGCTTGTTCAATGGCCTCTGAGGACTAGTGGATGACGGTTTAAGCAAGGTCATGTCGCAAACTCGAGTTTGACTTGGCACTTTTTGCTGTTTCTCATCGCAAATTCGCTCCAAGTCGTCAAGGTCACGTGGACTCTGACTGAAACTCGGAGCGTAGTGCGAGAAACGGCAAAAGTGCCAAAAAATTTTGAGTTTCGGCGTGACCTTGACCTTAACAGTGTCAGTGACGTCATTTTGATGATGTAATGGATGATGACGTCATCAGCATGTCATTTCTGTAACGTCATGGGTTTGACGTCACGGAAATGACGTCATCGATGGTGACGTCATCAATTACGTCATCGATGACGTCATTTTGATGACGTCATGGGTATGACGTCATCGATTGCGTCATCATCGATGACGTCATCGATTACGTCATCGATGACGTCATTGGGGTCGTTGACCTTGGCGATCACGTCATCACATTCCTCAGAGGTCATTGAACTGAGCCAGCAACCGCAAAAAACACACTACTTTTGTTATTTTTGTGATTCTCTACAGACTAAGTACAAACTTTGTAGTTTTAAGCCACCTAATAAATAAACGAAAGACATTCATCATATAATTTAATACAACGGTTCATGCCAAGACTTTGGTTAGTAACTACATGTAATGAAGTTTCGGGAGAGACAGTTCCGACAAAGTTTGCTCATAATTTGTTGAGGCTGTCTTAGTGATGGTGCAATTACTAGTTCATGTTAACATTTAGTTTTATCTAACATGTAACTTAACGCTAAAGAAGGAATTATAAACGTACGTGGTTTCATTTACAGCATTAAATGACGGTAACATAATAGAGCCTTTGACTTTTGATTAATCACTTTTTTTATTTGTCTGGGTATATTTTAAAAAGTGTCATCTATGAAACCCATATAACGTTAATAGTTTATTGTGTTAAGGCGCAGTGATTATTAATTTCTTCTATTTTTAGTATTAGATTAGAAATGAATTCTATTCTTTAAGCTTCGGAAATTTTCCATAAACGGTTCAATCCTGATCCGTTATAATAGTTATAAAAATTAACATTGATAATTAATTGACAATCTATTATTTGTCCGATATTAATCCGATATTAAGTCCGATATTAATGTTGATATTAATTGACAATAATTGTGTTTCTATTGCAATAAATTAAACGTTTCTTTAGACCCACAAAACTCCTTATATATCTAAAGGATGTATTATTTTTTCTAGATATCTACTTGTTAATAGAAGATTCTTCTTAAAGAAACCGTAAAAAATAATTTCCGGTTATTATTTTCTATTTATAAAAATGCCAACATTAATAAAAAAAATTATTCTTTACAACTCAATATAGAGGGTATGCTGAAAATCTCTGTAACCTTTTTGTATAATTATTCCTTGCACAGAGACAAACACTTCACACTCCGATTGTTATGCTGATTACAATTATGAATCCAACATCAACCTTTCTCCTTGTCTCTTCTCGGCCACTGAGATTGAAAGAAAACTACAGGACCTTGATGCCCCCAAGTTATCTGGACCAGATGGAATATCTACAGCTGTTGTGAAGTCATGCAGTGATCTTCTGGCTCCTCATCTAACTATTTATTTCAACAGGTTGCTGAGTGATGGCTCTTTTCCGAAACCTTTGAAGCCTAGTTATCTTGTACCAGTTCATAAATCCGGATCTACATCTAAAGTTACATATTACCGTCCTATCGTAATTCAGTCAGTGATAGCTAAGGTTTTCGAAAGTTTGATGCTGGACGTATTATCCTTTAAATTCAAGGCTGTATACTACAGCAGCATGGATTTCACCCTGGAAAATCAACAACTAACAATTTTGTGTCTTCAGTGGGTGTGTTGTTTCCTCCTTCTCCCGATTCCACCGAGTAGACTGCCTGTATCTGGATTTCGCAATGGC
Source organism: Neoaliturus tenellus (assembly GCA_030545055.2). Lineage (NCBI taxonomy): Eukaryota > Metazoa > Arthropoda > Insecta > Hemiptera > Cicadellidae > Neoaliturus > Neoaliturus tenellus. Next base: position 110,771,812 of record CM061533.1, read on the forward strand.
TTTCGATAGGGTCAGCCATAGCCATCTGATTGCTAAATTAAAGGCATTCGTAATTATTGGCCCAATTCTTCCATGGCCCCAAAGCTATCTTAGTAGCCAAACCCTTCAAGTCAAATTTTTATCATCACTCTGTAAAAATGTTGTGAGCGTAATATAAGGTGTGCTACAAGGGTCTCTTCTCTGCCTTTTTCTATTCGGCCAATTCATAAATGATATTGGGGAGTCCCTAGTAACCAGCTTTCTTCTATTTGCCGACGATACTAAAATCTTCAAGGAGGTTACTTCAATCAATCAACAACAAGAAGCCTTGTTGACCTGATTAAGATAGAACAGTGGTGTGAAAGGAATGCTATGCAACCGAATGCTGACAAGTGTCAAGTAATGTCATTTGGAATATCAATAACTTTGCTGCACTTTGATTTCTGTTTATAAAAGGCTTGATTCTGAGAAGAATGACATTGGTTAGAGACTTGGGTTTGTATATGACACCATTCTTGGATCCAGGGGTACATATTACTAATATTTGTGCAAATGCAAACTCTTTACTGGGGTTTATTGGTCGCAAATAATGGTAATTCATTATCTGCTGCAACATTGAAGACCCTCTATGTGACTTTAGTTTGTCCCATCGTTGAATATGGATCTACTGTGTGGGCTCCACACCAGATTGGACATTGTGACCACCTGGATTAAGTTCAGAGACGTTTACTGCGATTGGTGGGCGTTAGAAGTGGCATCCGTTATATTGATGTGGACATACAAGATATTTCAAACCAGCACCAGATCTTTCCTCTGTCATCTAGACGTTTGGTCCCTGACCTTATTTCCCATTCAAGATTGTCAATGGGTCTTTCGATTGCCCTAAACTTCTAGGTTGCATAGACCTTCATGTACCTGCTGGAACCCGCCTTCTACGACCTTTATCCAGGCACTCACATCAGACTGTCTGCGCCTACCACAGTGTAATTCCACGTCTGCTGCCCTCTGGAAACGCTGCCCAACAGTTGGAATTCTTTGGTGAATCCCTACAGAGGTTTCGAAGGCAAGTCTTCTCTTGGGTGGCTGAGCATGGTGGACACTGAGAGGAAGAGCTACCTTTGTGTGTTTTTCTATGCTACTTTTTGTTATTTATTTCTTTTTCTTGGATTTATTGCCTTGTCCACCCTGTTAGCATAAACTTAGCAGTATTTTGGCATGTAATAATTTGTTGATTTTTTTCTGTAATCTATTTAATGAATTTAAGTTAGCACATTTTTAGCATATAAATTGTGTTTTGCACGTAGTCACTTATATTCCGTGCTTAAATTTCACCTCGTTCTATCTTGTCTTTAATGCTGTATTTTTTTTTTTTTTTTTTTTTTATGTATGTGCCATATTCAATTGTATCTGAAAGTAAATCAACTTTAATTTTTGAATGAAGTAGTTATTGTTGCATGTAAGCGGCCTTGAAAGAAATATGCATCATAATATTCTGTATACTAAATGTAAAAACTGTTGATACTGTGTATTTACAGTATCAACTTGATGAATCTGACGTTTTAAAATCAAAATAAGGAAAATCACAATAATGAGACGCCGCTTCGCCTTGAAGAAGGACGTTGTCACTAAAATGATTGGTAATAAATTTTATGTCGTCACATTTTCGTTCACCAATCACAGAGCTGATACAACTTGCAGCATATCGCTGCTAGCAGTTTCTTAATTAAACCACGACTGTTGCTGAACAAGCCCAATTAGTTTACTGAGATAAACACGACTAGCTGATAAAGGTTTCATACTCTTACTGAAATGTTTTTATTCATGGGTAGAATCATGTTTTCTGTTTCATTGTTAAATCCTTATCTTTGATATTAAACTAAAGAAGCATGAAAATCTCAATGGAAACGTTGTTTAAAATTTTTTTTATTATTGACTGATTGTGTTCATTATACAATATCAGAAAATATGTATTGGTTTTCAAACAAACTTTTCTGTTTTACTTTTATACAAGAATTTTATACCCGGAGCTTTCTGTGACTCTTTAGTATCTTTGTTCCTTGCATTGAGACAAACAAATATTACAATAAAAATGTTTAATAAAGTAATGAGATTGAAATTTCTTACGAAAGAGTGAGGGCATACAAAATGAAATATTTATTTACGTAATTTTAAAATAGTGATATGTCTAGCGTTTAAAAAATAATTTAGAATAGGATTTATTAGTCCGGAAAACGTAGTCTGCAATTTTCAGCTTTAACGGGGGGTTTCTCCAAAGTTTTGTTGGTTTTGTAATTTGTTCAAACATTAAATTATTAATTTAACTAATCTGATATACAAATACTATTTATAAATATTTTGATCAGTGCAGACATTTACGTGTGTATTTTAATGAGATTTTTCTGCTTTCTTATTATTAAATAAAAAAACTATTTTAGGAAGGACACCTAAAGCGTAAACATTTATTTTGCAATATAAACCATTAACTAAAAATGGTTTTAACATTTCATTGTAGTATACAGGGTGATCAACTCAGAGATAACTGTAGCACCTCAGGTGACTACATCCCATAAGAGCAACGCTTCATATCCGGAACACAAAAAACGTTATACCGCAAGCCTTGAGAAGCACTTGACCTTGATAAACTCAGTAGGTGCCACCATTGGTATATCGTACACTAGAATAATTACAGAAAACTTAAAAGCAGGATGTTACTTTCTTTTTAGACACCATTAAAATATGAATTCAGTTTTAAAAATGGCCGTTATTTTCAAATATATGGTGACCATCATTGAAATACCTTATAAAACACCCGTTTTTTATTCTTAAGGAACTAAAAACTAACTCTGATTGCCTCTAGATCCCTAACCGTTAGGTTTATAGAAAGATGTCATTGATTAAAAAAGTGTTAAATTTGAATGCTTAATCCGAATCTGTTGTAAAAAGCGGGGTGTTCCATAAAAAAATTCAAAGTTGATTGCCATATTGTAAAATTTAGGCCAAACTTTAAAAATCTGTATTCATATTTTAATGGTCTCTAAAAAGGAGGTAGAATTTTCCTTTTACGTTTTCTCTAATTATTAGTCAATAGTTTACGAGATACCAATAGTGGCACCAATTGAGTTGATGATCCTGTATGTTGAAATGAGAGATTTTATTACTAATTCACATTGGGTCTTAAAAGTGTTCATATACTACATTAATAAATATATAAACGACAAAGAAATACAATTTTTTTTTATTTTGGGTTTCTAAATAAAAATAATAATAGCACATAAATTATATCACGAGATAGCATTTTGAGGTTCCGTGAGACGCCGAGTAGGTCCTAGTATCTAATAAACGATGACTGAGAAGATTCCCGCTTGTTGGTATTCAACTCCTCTGACAGCAAGCATCGATGTTTAACTAGTTAATGACTATCAACGCAACCAACATAATTGTACTGAAACACAACTCCATCAATGTCTTAGAAATTAATCACATAGGAAGTTAGTGCATAATTTTCACAGTGAAATGTGCTGTTGGTTATAATAATTTATAGTCGTTCTTTATTCTTTATTTTTCTTTTGAAACAACCAGGTTCTTAGTAATATTTCTGAGCTGCAAATTTAATTAGTTAGGTGCACATGTTAAACAAATCATTGGATAAGTTGTAGGCTCGGTTTAACAGTCAAAATACAAAAAGTTTTCAATAATGCAAGACACAAATCAAATGTTTAAATTTAGAAGGATTTTATATTTGACTAGATGACCTATCGCTTTTGCTGCAATCTTTAAAAATGACTAGGTGTTTGTTATTTAACCTGATACACTGCCCAAGCGATAAAATGTGATGACATTCTTGTCTTAGGCTCCAGTGGGAGCCATTTACTTCATTTATTTATTTTATATCTTGAGGTTTTGAGCAATCATTGACACAGAATAAAGAGAATAGTACTTATTCGAAAAAATTCAAACGATTATTTCGATTATTTTCGATTATTTCGTCGAAATCAATCGACGTTAACATACAATATCATACATCCCACCACATTTAAGGCATAGAGTGTCTGTTGGACCTAAAATTATTATATCTCTTAGTCATCTCTTCAGAGACACAATAAAAATATGATTGTAGATTAGAGCCACTTGTCTGTGATGAGAGTAGTTGTCAGTTGGATTCACAGACAAAATGGAAGATAACAATATTTTTACTCCAAGATGCCAATAAAACTGTTTCTATTTCCACTTATATTCATTTTATCAAGTCAATAAATGCCATGTCCTTTACAGAGGACACTGGGACTGAAAGGGTTAAGGCATAGAGTGTCTGTTGGACCTAAAAGTATTATATCTCTTTGTGATCTCTTCAGAGACACAATAAAAATATGATTGTAGATTACAGCCACTTGTTTGTGATTAGAGTAGTTGTCTGTTGGATTCACAGACGAAGGATCTTTAGTTTTTTTTTCAGAGTTTAGATTCTTCTGGTAATAGTTTTGTTTGATTTATAAATCAATATATATATATATATATATATATATATATATATATATATATATATATATATGCGTGAAGGCGTTTTTTGTTAACACTCCTAATCCCTTATTTCTGGACCAATTTTAACGATTGTGGTGTCAATAAATTCCTCTTAGTTCGTAGTTTTGTAATAAGGTTAGAGATTTTCGATATTTTTATTCTGAAGGATACGGGAAGCTCTTAAAGTTTGGTTTTTGTCCTTAAGATTAACATGGGGAATAATTTTCTTTGGATTTGTTAATAAAACAGATGCTGATAGTAAGGCAGACAGCACATCTTAAAAGATTAATAGAAGAAATTGAAATGTCAACACAATTCCATAATATTATACTAGGCGCGTGTATTGTGTACGTGTAGCGCGTGGATTTAGCTTGAACTTTGGATTTATGCGTATTTGGGAAAAATAATTAGTAACAGCCCCAACCCTTCCCTCTCATGTTTAAACACAGTTTTTAAAATAATTATTATTTTACCATAGGTCTTATTGGTTGCCATGTTGGTATGAAAACAACTCAACAAAAAGTATGGCATACAAAAATTAAAGAAAAACTATAAATTTGAGCATCAGTTTTTAAACAGCTGTGAACTAGGGAAAGGGATCTTTGGTTATTGGTGTAAATTTAACAATTTGTACACTGTTATACCATAACAAAAGTGAATAGAAATTTGTTGCACAATTTTACACATATTAAAACACCTGTTAAATTTTTTTTTTTTTAAATCTATAACTTTTTTACCTTCAGTATATAATAAGTTACAAAATGTTTTTATTAAAATAAATTTAAACAAAAATATAAATTAAATTAATTACGTTAACAAAATATTGATTCTCGTCAGTTTTGTGTTTTAGAATAATTTAAATTCTATTTTGCCATGGAAAGTTAAGTATAAATGAATTTAAATTTTTATAAATAGTATTTGTGTGAGCTCATTCACTATGCCAACGACTGCTTTTCCATACGCTACTACAAAAGCAGTCTAAATGAGTGATCCATAACGTTACACACAGGACCAGGTAGTTGTCTTATTTTTCACTGTTGTCATGATAAACTATCTAGATCCAGTATATATACAAGATACCAGATATTATATTCATCTATTCCAGATACTATTTGAGTTTTTAGAAAGAGGCCCTTTGACAGATCAGCATAAGAACCAACATGTAATCTTAGCTGATTTGGACTACAAAGGACAACCGCAAAATTTCAACACCACACTATATCACAGTAAGAAGCTGGAACATTAGTGATGAACATTGGGTGATTAAACATGATGAAAATTAATCAGCAGTATGATTTAAATTTTATGCAAATAAATAAGTACATTACCATTGTTTGATCACCAAGCACTCTGCAACATGCAGCGCATTGCGATGCACAGGTGCTATTGTGCATATTTTATTTAAAGGGTGCCTTTAATTTTCTAATTCGTGCATTTCTTTATTTTATTTGCCAATTTTTTAAGATAAATTTATTTCCACTTTTTCATTGGACGTGGGTTTTGAATCGACTTGGAAACATGATTTATCACGATAGAATTAGATTTTTGTCGTCTAGTGAGAATGGGAAATTCAATAATCTTAAATAAATAATTTTAGAACTAAAGTAGTTTTTTATCATTAAATTAATTTATGGAATTAAAGAAATTGTTAAATTGTTTTTTTATGACTCACTTCACAAGGTAAATAAAATAATAATTATACAAAGGGAGGTTATATCTACTTTTAACTATTTCTAAGGGGATCTTTGAGTGGAACTTGAATACTTTGAACGAAATTTTAAACGCCGTCCTTTGAGATCATTTATATTGATAATGTTACTGACCTCTCATGTGTTATCTACTATATATTTGTCAAATACCACTCACTCACGTATCAGAGTATCTCCAAAACTATAAGGCCTAGAGGGTTAAAACTTGGCATGTACGTTCATCTTTGCTAAAAAACGCTCACTAAGAAACGGTTTTGCAAAATTCCGTCAGGGCTCCGCCCCGGACGACTTGAAAATTTAGTTACAATGTTATTCTTATGGGGGATTTTTAATGCAAACCAATGCAACAACGAATCTCCGAAACTACCCAGCCTGAAGGATTGAAATTTGGTATATACGTTCCTTTTGGCCCATTGATGCTCACTAAGAAACGATTTTGCGAAATTCCTGCAGGGCTCCGCCCCACACGAGTTTGAAATTTCGTTACAATGTTATTCTTATGGAGCACTTAAAATACGAATCTAGGAAACAACGAATCTCCAAAACTATAGGACCTACAGGGTTGAAATTTGGGATGGAAGTTCCTCTTTGCCTATAGGTGCTCACTAAGAAATGGTTTTGCGAAATTCCTTCAGGGCTCCACCCCACACGACTTCAAAGATTTGATGTAATTAGCTGTTGGTGTTGAAGATTCAAAGTTATCAGCTGTTAGTGAAATAATACATTTAAAGGATGACGTAACCATATGACAATATTTTTATCTTTGTAAACAATTTAAGTGGTGTAAAAATTTTATAGTTCGAGTTTTGGTTAGGTTAGGTTTAATCTACTTTGTCAAATACTACTGACTCATTATCATCTAATCTTTATAACCATAGGGTATGGGGTTTGAAATTTGCCGTGGACGTTCCTCTGTGTTAAA
>CM061533.1:110779039-110893463 GCA_030545055.2 Neoaliturus tenellus
TGTTATTTTTGTGATTCTCTACAGACTAAGTACAAACTTTGTAGTTTTAAGCCACCTAATAAATAAACGAAAGACATTCATCATATAATTTAATACAACGGTTCATGCCAAGACTTTGGTTAGTAACTACATGTAATGAAGTTTCGGGAGAGACAGTTCCGACAAAGTTTGCTCATAATTTGTTGAGGCTGTCTTAGTGATGGTGCAATTACTAGTTCATGTTAACATTTAGTTTTATCTAACATTTAACTTAACGCTAAAGAAGGAATTATAAATGTACGCGGTTTCATTTACAGCATTAAATGACGGTTACATAATAGAGCCTTTGACTTTTGATTAATCACTTTTTTATTTGTCTGGGTATATTTTAAAAAGTGTCATCTATGAAACCCATATAATGCTGATGGTTTATTGTGTTAAGGCGCAGTGATTATTAATTTCTCCTATTTTTAGTATTAGATTGGAAATGAATTCTATTCTTTAAGCTTAGGAAATTTTCCATAAACGGTTCAATCTTGATCCGTTATGATAGTTATAAAAATTTACATATTATATTATAAATTTATTATTAATTATTATTATTATTAATTTATTATTATTTTATTTTATAATTTATTATTTATTTAATTTATTATTATATTATATTATATTATATTATTAAATTATATTAGTATTGAAATAAATTAAACGTTTCTTTAGACCCACAAAACTCCTTATATATCTAAAGGATGTATTATTTTTTCTAACTATCTACTTGTTAATAGAAGATTCTTCTTAGAGAAGCCGTAAAAAATAATTTCCTGTTATTATTTCCTATTTATAAAAATGCCAACATTAATAAAACAAAATTATTCTTTACATCTCAATATAGAGGGTATCCTGAAAATCTCTTTAACCTTTTTGTATATCAGAGACAAACACTCCACATTCCGATTGTTATGCTGATTACAATTATGAATCCAACATCAACCTTTCTCCTTGTCTCTTTTCAGCCACTGAGATTGAAAGAAAACTACAGGACCTTGATGCCCCCAAGTTATCTGGACCAGATGGCATATCTACAGTGGTTGTGAAGTCATGCAGTGATCTTCTTGCTCCTCATCTAACTATTTATTTCAACAGAATGCTGAGTGATGGCTCTTTTCCGAAATCTTTGAACCTGGTTATCCTGTACCAGTTCATAAATCCGGATCTACATCTAAAGTTACATATTACCATCCTATCGTAATTCAGTCAGTGATAGCTAATGTTTTCGAAAGTTTGATGCTGGACGTATTATAATTTAAATTCAAGAATGTATACTACATCAGCATGGATTTCACCCTTTAAAATCAACAACTACCAATCTTGTGTCTTCAGTGGGTGTGTTGTTTCCTCCTTCTCTCGATTCCACCGAGTAGACTGACTGTATCTGTATTTCGCAATGGCTTTCGATAGGGTCAGCCATAGCCATCTGATTGCTAAATTAAAGGCATACGTAATTATTGGCCCAATTCTTCCAATGCTCCAAAGCTATCTTAGTAGCCAAACCCTTCAAGTCAAATTTTTATCATCACTCTGTAAGAATGTTGTGAGCGTAATTTAAGGTGTGCCACAAGGGTCTCTTCTCGGCCTTTTTCTATTCGGCCTATTCATAAATGATATTGGGGAGTCCCTAGTCACCAGCTTTCTTCTATTTGTAGTGGCATGTAATAATTTGTTGATTTTTTTCTGTAATCTATTTAATGAATTTAAGTTAGCACATTTTTAGCATATAAATTGTGTTTTGCACGTAGTCACTTATATTCCGTGCTTAAATTTCACCTCGTTCTATCTTGTCTTTAAAGCTCTTTTTTTCTTTTTTTTATGTATGTGCCATATTCAATTGTATCTGAAAGTAAATCAACTTTAATTTTTGAATGAAGTAGTTATTGTTGCATGTAAGCGGCCTTGAAAGAAATATGCATCATAATATTCTGTATACTAAATGTAAAAATATTCATAAAATGGCGATTACCATATGTATGGATATATTTTAAAAACATTTTTACAATATAACCAAGGGTTTCCTGTGCCCAGTTTTCTGCCTGTAAGTCCGTATTTAATTTTGGCTAACTCATGTGATCTTAAAAACCACTTGAGGTATTTAGCTGAAACTTTGCATTACTGTTACGCACCTCAAGACTGTTTTTACGCACCTCAAGACTGTTTTACTCATAAATTTTGACTTTATAAAATTTTCCTGTTACAAAATGACGGATATTTTTGATTTTCAAAGTTAAATATTTGTACAAGTGAACTATTATCAAAAAGGTTTTAACACTTAAAAAGGAAATAAATCATAGTCTATTCAACTATTTAACTCATCCAAATATAAAAAAGGAAAATCTGAGATTTTTCTAAACAAAATCACGTTTTTAGTAGGAAGAGTACGCCAAAAAGAGTGTTTTCGTAAAAACAAAAACCTCTACTTTATTTTTTGGACGGGTGTTTTAAAACGTGGTATTTATGATTGTAAAATTAAATTAAACATATTTTATTTATTTAACACTACTTTGATATTATGTTACATTTTTTTACTCATTATCTTTAAAATTTTTAAATCGCATCCAATTTTTCAATAGAAAAAGGTACGAATGACAAATTTTATAGGAAAAACATTTTTGACGTACGTAATAGTCATGACAAGTATCAACACAATACCTCAACCGGCTTTAAATATATAAAAAAATTTTGAGCCTAAATTATGCGGACGTAAAAACAGAAAAAATCACTGGAGACCCTTGATTATTTTGTAACTTTGAAAGCCAGTAGGGTGCAGCTCTTGGGTGGATGTAAATTATACGGTAATGTGCTTTTGTGAGAAATGCAGTACCTTTGTAACAGTATACCCGGGTCTCTCCTAAGATGCACAGAAGCTTTGAAAAATTTTGGAAAAGAATCATGCTTACGTATTAATATATTCATTTTGGTACAGTAGGATATTTTTAAGTGTTCAAAACATGTATTTACAGTATCAACTTGATGAACCTGACGTTTTAAAATAAAAATAAGGAAAATCACAATAATGAGACGCCGCTTCGCCTTGAAGAAGGACGTTGTCACTAGAATGATTGGTAATAAATTTTATGTCGTCACATTTTCGTTCACCAATCACAGAGCTGATACAACTTGCAGCATATCGCTGCTAGCAGTTTCTTAATTAAACCACGACTGTTGCTGAACAAGCCCAATTAGTTTACTGAGATAAACACGACTAGCTGATAAAGGTTTCATACTTGTTACTGAAATGTTTTTATTCTTGGATAGCATCATGTTTTCTGTTTCATTGTTAAATCCTTATCACAATGTTGGTTATTAAACTAAAGAAGCATAAAAATCTCAATGGAAACTTTGTTTGGTTTTTTTTTTATTATTGAGTGATTGTGTTCCATATACAATATCAGAAAATATGTATTGGTTTTTTTAAACAAACTTTTATTTTTACTTTTATACAAGAATTTTATACCCGGAGCTTTCTGTGACTCTTTAGTATCTTTGTTCCTTGCATTGAGACAAACAAATATTACAATAAAAATGTTTAATAAAGTAATGAGATTGAAATTTCTTACGAAAGACTGAGGGCATACAAAATGAAATATTTATTTACATAATTTTAAAATAGTGATATGTCTAGCGATTAAAAATAATTTAGAATAGGATTTATTAGTCCGGAAAACGTAGTCTGCAATTTTCAGCTTTAACGGGGGGTTTCTCCAAAGTTTTGTTGGTTTTGTAATTTGTTCAAACATTAAATTATCAATTTAACTAATCTGATATACAAATACTATTTATAAATATTTTGATCAGTGCAGACATTTACGTGTGTATTTTAATGAGATTTTTCTGCTTTCTTATTATTAAATAAAAAAACTATTTTAGGAAGGAAACCTAAATAGTAAACATTTATTTTGCAATATAAACCATTAACTAAAAATGGTTTTAACATTTCATTGTAGTATACAGGGTGATCAACTCAGAGATAACTGTAGCACCTCAGGTGACTACATCCCATAAGAGCAACGCTTCATATCCGGAACACAAAAAACGTTATACAGCAAGTCTTGAGAAGCACTTGACCTTGATAAACTCATTAGGTGCCACCATTGGTATATCGTACACTAGAATAATTACAGAAAACTTAAAAGCAGGATGTTACTTTCTTTTTAGACACACCATTAAAATATGAATTCAGTTTTTAAAAAATGGCCGTTATTTTCAAATATATGGTGACTATCATTGAAATACCTTATGAAACACCCGTTTTTTATTCTTAAGGAACTAAAAACTAACTCTGATTGCCTCTAGATCCCTAACCGTTAGGTTTAGAGAAAGATGTCATTGAATAAAAAAGTGTTAAATTTGAATGCTTAATCCAAATCTGTTGTAAAAAGCGGGGCATTCCATTAAAAAATTTCTAAGTTGATTGCCATATTGTAAAATGTAGGCCAAACTTTAAAAATCTGTATTCATATTTTAATGGTCTCTAAAAAGGAGGTACAATTTTCCTTTTACGTTTTCTCTAATTATTAGTCAATAGTTTACGAGATACCAATAGTGGCACCAATTGAGTTGATCATCCTGTATGTTGAAATGAGAGATTTTATTACTGATTCACATTGGGTCTTAAAAGTATTCATATACTACATTAATAAATATATAAACGACAAAGACTTACAATTTTTTTATTTTGGGTTTCTAAATAACAATAATAATAGCACATAAATTATATCACGAGATAGCATTTTGAGATTCCGTGAGACGCCGAGTAGGTCCTAGTATCTAATAAACGATGACTGAGAAGATTCCCGCTTGTTGGTATTCAACTCCTCTGACAGCAAGCATCGATGTTTAACTAGTTAATGACTATCAACGCAACCAACATAATTGTACTGAAACACAACTCCATCAATGTCTTAGGAATTAATCACATAGGAAGTTAGTGCATAATTTTCACAGTGAAATGACGTGCTGTTGGTTATAATCATTTATAGTCGTTCTTTATTCTTTATTTTTCTTTTGAAACAACCAGGTTCTTAGTAATATTTCTGAGCTGAAAATTTAATTAGTTAAGTGCACATTTTAAACAAATCATTGGATAAGTTGTATGCTCGGTTTAACAGTCAAAATACAAAAAGTTTTCAATAATGCAAGATACAAATCAAATGTTTAAATTTAGGAGGATTTTATATTTGACTAGACGACCTATCACTATTGCTACAATCTTGAAAAATGACTAGGTGTTTGTTATTTAACCTGATACACTGCCCAAGCGATAAAATGTGACATTCTTGTCTTAGGCTCCAGTGGGAGCCATTTACTTCATTTATTTATTTTATATCTTGAGGTTTTGAGCAATCATTGACACAGAATAAAGAGAATAGTACTTATTCTAAAAAATTCAAACGATTATTTCGATTATTTTCGATTATTTCGTCGAAATCAATCGACGTTAACATACAATATCATACATCCCACCACATTTAAGGCATAGAGTGTCTGTTGGACCTAAAAGTATTACATCTCTTTGTGATCTCTTCAGAGACACGATAAAAATATGATTGTATATTAGAGCCACTTGTTTGTGATTAGAGTAGTTGTCTGTTGGATTCACAGACGAAGGATCTTTAGTTTTTTTTCAGAGTTTAGATTCTTCTGGTAATAGTTTTGTTTGATTCATAAATCTATATATTTAATAGGTATATACATATATATATATATATATATATATATATATATATATATATATATATATATATATATATATATATATATATATATATATGTATATATATATATAATGCGTGAAGGCGTTTTTTGTTAACACTCCTCCTCCCTTATTTCTGGACCAATTTTAACGATTGTGGTGTCAATAAATTCCTCTTAGTTCGTAGTTTTGTAATGAGGTTAGAGATTTTCTATATTTTTATTCTGAAGGATACGGGAAGCTCTTAAAGTTTTGTTTTTGTCCTTAAGATTAACATGGGGAATAATTTTCTTTGGATTTGTTAATAAAGCAGATGCTGATAGTAAAGCAGACAGCACATCTTAAAATATGAATAGAAGAAATTGAAATGTCAACACAATTCCATAATATTATATTAGGCGTGTGTATTGTGCACGTGTAGCGCGTAGATTTAGCTTGAACTTTGGATTTATGCGTATTCGGGAAAAATATTTAGTAACAGCCCCAACCCTTCCCTCTCATGTTTAAACACAGTTTTTAAAATAATTATTATTTTACCATAGGTCTTATTGGTTGCCATGTTGGTATGAAAACAACTCAACAAAAAGTATGGCATACAAAAATTAAAGAAAAACAATAAATTTGCGCATGAGTTTTTAAACAGCTGTGAACTAGGGAAATGGATCGTTGGTTATTGGTGTAAATTTAACAATTTGTACACTGTTATACCATAACAAAAGTGAATAGAAATTTGTTGCACAATTTTGCACATATTAAAACACCTGTTTTTTTAAATCTATAACTTTTTTACCTTCAGTATATAATAAGCTTACAAAATGTTTTTATGAAAATAAATTTAAACAAAAATATAAATTAAATTAATTACGTTAACAAAATATTGATTCTCGTCAGTTTTGTGTTTTAGAATAATTTAAATTCTATTTTGCCATGGAAAGTTAAGTATAAATGAATTTAAATTTTTATAAATAGTATTTGTGTGAGCTCATTCACTATGCCAACGACTGCTTTCCCATACGCTACTACAAAAGCAGTCTAAATGAGTGATCCATAACGTTACACACAGGACCAGGTAGTTGTCTTTTTTTCACTGTTGTCATGATAAACTATCTAGATCCAGTATATTTACCTGATACCAGATATTATATTCATCTATTCCAGATACTATTTGAGTTTTTAGAAAGAAGCCCTTTGACAGATCAGCATAAGAACCAACATGTAATCCCAGCTGATTTGGACTACAAAGGACAACCGCAAAATTTCAACAGCACACTATATCACAGTAAGAAGCTGGAACATTAGTGATGAACATTGGGTGATCAAACATGGATTGGATTAAAAATTGGTGATAAACATGAACTGGATGGAAATTAATCAGCAGTATGATTTGAATTTTATGCAAATAAATAAGTAAATTACCATGGGGCAAGGTTTGATCACCAAGCACTCTCCAACATGCAGCGCATTGCGATGCACAGGTGCTAGTGTGAATATTTTATTTAAAGGGTGCCTTTAATTTTCTAATTCGTGCATTTCTTTATTTTATTTGCCAATTTTTTAAGATAAATTTATTTCCACTTTTTCTGATGGACGTGGGTTTTAAATCGACTTGGAAACATTATTTATCACGATAGACTTAGATTTTTGTCGTCTAGTGAGAATGGGAAATTCAATAATCTTAAATAAATAATTTTATAATTAAAGTTTATCATTAAATTAATTTATGAAATTAAAGAAATTGTTAAATTGTTTTTTATGACTCACTCCACAAGGTAAATAAAATAATAATTATACAAAGGGAGGTTATATCTACTTTTAACTATTTCTAAGGGGATCTTTGAGTTGAACTTGAATACTTTGAACGAAATTTTAAACGCCGTCCTTTGAGATCATTTATATTGATAATGTTACTGACCTCTCATGTGTTATAAAATTATAAAATAAAGGTTTTTAAAGGAGCGCTATTTATCATTGTTATATAACAAAATTCAACAACTGTACATATTAATTTTACCATTTTTAATTGCTTTTTCTCCCCAACTAAGCTTTTGCAATTCAAGCTGTTTGACATAATTAAGACTAAGTTAACAATAAAAACTAATCACTTTTAATCCATGAACTAAAAATTTTTTATTTGGTAGCTTTTGGTATTTTTTTCTTTTTCTTTTTTCTTTCCATCGATAATACATTCTAATTCTATATACATAGTATTTTGTCACATTAAAGGAGAGTTTTTGTACTTTGATTATTATTTTTATATGTACCGTATCTCTAACGACCTCATCGATATGTAAGTCTACTTGGTGATTCCAAAGTATATAATTCAGTTTGCTATGAAATAAATTATATAAAAGAAATAATGTTATAACTTTTTTAGGTACTGTACGTAGTAAACCCTATAATCCTTGAGTATTTGCTATTTTCCTGTATTTAGACAATATACCTTGTGTGTTTACAATGAGCTGATTGCAAGGTTGTAATTTAAATTTATAGCAGAGGTTTGGAAATGTGAATTTTTGTAATTTAATAAAGACAGATTACGTTAAAGTAAATAAAATCTGCTAACATATTTTTTCTTAAAAAGAGGTTGGCGGACCTCTATAAAATATAGCTTTTATTTTGTGCAAACTGAATTAAAATCGGTCCAGTGGAAGTCTCAGACAAAATGTTCAAAGGATTCAATTGACTTTCCTCATGTATAATACCCATAAATGAATTTTATTTTTGGTTAAAAAATGTAAGGTAAATATTTTTGAAATACAAATAAAGCTTACTAATATAGTAAAACCGAAAACGTTGGTTTTGGTACGACCCCCGTGTAAATCAACACAGTCTCAACCACAGTCTCAGTAGAAGTCTCAGACGAAATGTCCAAAGATGTTTCTACTTTACTATTTAAAATATATAAATTTTAGCAAATAGCAATATTGAACGAATGTATATTTTTATGAATATTTAAATTATGTTGATTTACTTATGAAGCCCATTAATATAAATAAACACAAACCCTAACAGAGGAAATCTTCAAAAAATAAAAAATAAACTTATTTGATCATTTATACATAAAAATTAAATTTAATTCAATTCAAAGTATTGAAAAATTACTGTTATATATATATATATATATATATATATATATATATATATATATATATAATTATTTGACAAAATGATAACAATTTATGTAAAATGTCGTCTCCACTAATAACAAAAAGTGTTCAAAGGAAGTTTTTTATTAAGGTAAATATTTCTTTACTGTAACTGATTTTTTATTTGAACTTTCTATTGCTTTCCATTGAAAGCAAATCTTCAGAAAGTTGGTTCAAGTATCTTGTACCTTCAGAGCTTGGCTTCTTAAAGTATAACTCCATTAAATGTTTCCGTATATCCAGCTAATTTGTATTTCTTGTATTATAATCTTGACTTTCCAATAATTTGTGTAACCTGTCAAAAATATACATGTAATCACCTACCGCTGTCAATGTTTGTTTAAATGGCTGGATATAATCATCGAACAACAATACTTTCCATTTATATATGTCATTAAATCACCACCCCTGATATATTTTTAACAACTGCAGATAAATAGATTATGTTCTTCGGAAGTCTTAGTGGCCAAAAAAGTTAACTTTTGATGTGTAAAAATGTTAAACCCCCTCTAATATCTAAAAATACAATTTTAAAATATTGTTCGAAGACATTTCTAAACAGTAACCCTAAATTTTTATGTCAATTTTGGATTGTATACATAATTTGAAGAACCTTTCATATTTTGGCATTTTAAACTAAACTCAGTGGTTATTTTGGTACAGGCAATTGAAGTTTATTTTTAGTCCTATAAGTATAAATTTGAGCAGACTTTCATTGCCAGTTTTTCTGAAATCATTTTGTAAATAAAAAACCAAGAAAAAATATCTTAAATTTACCTTTAAAGAACATTTCTTTTATAATAAATCTAATAAAGGTAAATTTTACTCATACATTCCCTAGGATTAACAGAAACAGAATACGAGACGTACTTAATTCTAATAAATACTGTGGCTTCATTTCGAAGTCTCAAAGAGATGTCCAGGGACGGTAACCAGTGTCGACAATGAAAATTACATACTCAAAAGTTAAAATTAAATAAATCTTTATTCACTATTCAACATTGTTCATCCTGTAACTAGAAAAGTAAAATTAACCTCGGATTTCAAGGTAAAGCTTTTATTTATTTTCAAAGCGTCATCTATAAATTCCACGCTTTCTCGGTATCGAGGCGAACTTTCTGATAAGATTACATAAGCCACGCACTCAGACAGTTACTGCGTTGCCATAGCAACCTATATCCAGGTGAATTGATCCCAGGCGCCTTAACTGTTTAATTCCTTCTAGGGAAAACCATCTCAATATGAATTAAGTATTATTTACACATTTTAGTACAATTATGAATTTCAATAACAAATTTATACTTCGAATTTTTTTTAATAACAAGTGCAGTAGGCAATTGCGTGCTTTATATCAAGGGAATAAAAATATGTGGTTTTCTTTACATTAACTTGATGGTTAAAAAAATAGAAATAAAAAAATATTTTTATGGGAGTTGCAGAGAAAAAAAAATACTTCAAATAAAAATAATAAAGTGATACCTTTTTATGAAATGATCATGCTTTTATTTTGTAACTAAAGCGAGCCCAAATAAAATAAAACTAAGTTAGAAAACAGCAATATTAAAGATGCCATTAACCGATATTTGATACATATTGGGCCATGTGAAATGATCATGCTTTTATTTTGTAACTAAAGCGAGCCCAAATAAAATAAAACTAAGTTAGAAAACAGCAATATTAAAGATGCCATTAACCGATATTTGATACATATTGGGCCTACATTTAAAATTGACTGTTTTAAATATATATAATAAATATTTCACTTTAGTTCTTGTTGGAAATGCATCCGTGACAAAATAAGTTTTACAAAGAAATTACATTTTTGTATAATTAATTAGGACAAAAGTACCAAATTTTTTTCTCAAGAAAATAGATTGATATAAGAAACAACAGTTTCAATTAGCAAATAGCCACCTAGTTAAAGGAGCAAATGTTTAGTCAAGATAATCCTTCTTAAGTACTGTATAAGATTCCTTGGTATTTACTTCTTATAATTAGAAAAAATTTCAAATACCAATTTTTTTTAAGGTTAAACTTTTCAACTTTCATAAAATAGGTTCAAAATGTGGGCCTCCTTGAAAAGATATTAAATAATGGTAATAACTCCCTGAAAAAAAACCACAATAGAAAGTTAATTCAAAAAATGTATATCTAAGAGTTTGGGGATGAAGTAAAACAAACCGGACCTTCCTAGTGTTTTTTTAGACACATTTTTACTTTTTGAGTATTTTTATAGCTTTTGATATATTGTCAGGGTCTCAAGATTTAATTGGGGGTTTGGTCTGCACCATTCTTATTCGAGAATCTGAAACACAAAAAAGCCAAATCTATTTTTTTTATAAACCCCCCTGTTCATAAATAAACATATATATGAAAAGGGGGCCAACTTTTGGAACCATTATGGGGGCCCGACTTAAGACCCAAACGTGTTGCAAATAAAAATGCAATTAATGTAGACGATTTACAGATAATTATTGATAAACCACACTAAACAGTAGCTTATTTATGAACGAATACCATGGTGTATAACAATAAGTTCTTAACAGTAACTCCTGAGAGAATCTATCAGTTACAAGCAGCATTGAAACAACTTTGGACTGCACATTTCACAAACACGTCCCATACTGCCTTGAGGTTAGATTTAAACACGTGCGATGAAGCACCACGCAACGGAAAACACCTGAACTTGCCCATTGTAAGTAGCCACAACACGTAAGGGCCCGAATTAGGGACGGGGGCCGGGTTTGACCACTCTACATACGTTTCAAATTAAGTGGTTTTGACTATATAGGATAAATAATAATATTATTATTATTAATTATTAATTATTATTATTATTATTATTATTATTATTATTATTATTACAAAAACTTATATTGTACACTTTTATAACATTATATTTTTTACTATAAAAATATATTTAAGATACAACTTAGAATCTATATGATTACACCGCAGGCCCTCTGTTCTACATTCTGAAAATCTTCAGCTTTCAAAAGAACTTTCCATCTACAGGGTGCTTTCTTCTCTTTGTAACATGATAATAATCTTTAAGAGCAAACTTGTGTGTTTGTCCTTTTCTGGTAGAAAGTCACTCTAAACAACATTTCTTTAAAAAGGAAATCCTTTCCTTCAACGTTGGAATTTCTATGTTTTAAATATTTTTTTTATATTTATCTCTATGTTTTATTTACTAGTTTACATTGATTCAGAACCCTGCTGATAAACTCAAATAAATCGGGCAGTAAACATAGTTACCAGTAATTAATTATTTTATTAACAAATTGTTCTAATGTTGTACATAAAAATGATCTAATTTAGAAATTTCTAAATAAAAAGCTTCAAAATAAGTTAGAAATAAAAAAACAATATTTACTTAAATGAAAATAAGAACAGGCAACAATTGCGGTACAAGTGGTAAGTGCTAAAATCAAAAGATACGATGTTATTCTTTGTTAACATTAATATTTTATACATGAAGAGGTTTTAGTGGTTAATAAAAGTTTGCCTTAAAAATATTATGTAAAGTATCAAATAAAAGAAAGCATATTTTAATAAATCAATGCTATTTATTCCTCTTCAAAACAGAATGGTTAAAAGTTGATTGAAACTAAATTCTATGTTTCAAATCATCCTGTTAATATAATTTAACTAACGCATCTAATTCTATCCCACTAAACACATAGCATGGTAAACTAGGTAGAGAGCACTACTCAATTGTGAGAAATATTATTCATGTTTATCTCGGTAAACTAATGGGAATTGTTCAACAGAAGGTAGTGGTTTAATTAAGAGTCTGCCAGCAGCGATATGTAGCAACTTGTACCAGCCCTGTGATTGGTGAACGGGTATGTTTTGAAACATAACCCATCTTTCTCACAGTAAATTCGAAGTTAATGTTTTCCTTATGCTATTTAATCCACTGTAAATCGTAGGTTGAACCAATCCGTAGTTTCGAATGAAGTTTTAAGTGTGATTAAATAGTGTAAGAAATTTTAAAAGTTGATTAATGAAAAGTAAATATTGTTTTGGCGTTTGGTATATATTCGGATAGGAGCTAGCCTCTAAAATTAGTTAAACTAAGATAGTACTATAAAATTAATTGTTTTCCGCGAAAGAGCAGAGTTTATTGGGAAAATCCCAAAGTCCAGTGAATACTTGTTTAAGCCTCTGTTGGGATCGTATAGTATTGTTTGCTGTATAAAACAGGTGTATTGAAAATAAACGTATAAAAGTAATAAATGGGCCAAATTCATAAAATTACACATTATTACTCATATAATTTTCATTTTAAAACTACCGAATTAATTTAATATCTACTAATGGTCAATATTTATTAAATTGTCGACTCATGCGGCTGTTGGCGTGTTATTGACCATTACGAACGTATATGAAAAAGTCAACAAACACAACTGAAGGCGTCATTGGGTAAGAAAAATTATAGAATTCAGCTGTCAGCAGCTCAAATTTCAAAGCTCACAGTTCCGCTCAAAATAGTAGTGGAAAGTCTTTGATATATTGTTCTATCTGTAGTGTATATTAAGACTATTTTCGTAATACTAAAATTTTATCTTCCGAATATAAAAATCAGCCATTTTCACAAAAATCTAATAAAGTTTATTCGTATACATAAGGAGACGTTTTTAGCCTTAGTAAATATAAAATTTTACCAAGTTATTATTTTGCTATGGGTTAAGGGACGATTTTTCTTCTAATAATGTCCTGTAGGGGAGAGTGATGCTCTGGAAGGATAGAGATGTATTTTTTTTTTTTTTTTTTAGAATGATGTCCTACAATCAGCGATTTTGTTTTGTTTTATGTTTTTAATTTACTCTTTGCTGAGTGGTTTAAAGTATACTTGTAGTAATGTAAATTGGCAGCAGATCTTCAAAATATTCATTTCGAATAAATAATACCTCACACTAAGCATATAATCAAAATATGACTTTTAATTTTATAATATTTGTTATTGCAGTTTTGCGTAGAAATATAAATACATTTTTCATTCGCACACGCGTTAGATCGTAAGTTTAAAATGACACCTCAATCTTAATAATCTGTTAAGTAGTTCAAGATTAAAAGAAATTTGACAGACGAAACTTTTATTGAATTAATCACGAAGATAGATGATATTAGAACTGTCTATCTATCTAGTAAACAAAGTGAGTATTTTTAGTAACCTGACGGTTATGTCAGGATTGAATTGTCAATAGTGATGCGATGTTAGAACATGCAATATCTGTCTTATATCTTGAGATGCAATTTTTTTTTAATACACAATAAAAATCAGCAAGATAACCCACCGGACAGGTCAGTCGCAGTAAGACGCTCGGAGCGACTACGCCCCAAATCCACCGTCGGTCGGCGCAAATAATTAATTCCCCCCGAAGAGGCGTGATGTTTTTAGTTCGTGTGAAACGTCGGGACGGTAGAGAGGGATCCGGTTTTTGTGTTTGTGTTTGGTGTGTTTTTAATAACTTGACAAAGGATCTCCGCTGCAACTACTCAAACCAGGTGGGTGTTGCCCAATAATTAGAAATTGAATTAATACCCCCCACCTACAAATAACAAATCATGTCATTTAGATCTAGAATCTTCTAAATTTATGGAAGTATTAGTAAAAATGCTCTTTTTTAAGTCTTACGCGTTTACTGGTCACATGATTTACCATGTAACTTGGTGGCCAGTACTGACAATCCCCGTAGACCGAACCTTGTCGTTAAAAAGGGGTGTTAGGTGCATTAAATCTGGTATCTCTGATTTTTGGCTCAGTTGTTTAGGAGTTGGCCTAATGCTTAAACCAATTTTTCGCACATGGGCGACGAAAGCATCATAGGCAAAATTAAAAAAAAAACCTTAAAAATTTGGCACTTTTTTTACTTTTTCATAATTGTCATCATGAAGGGCCGATTTTGCGAATAAAGATGTAGAGAGCATTTTTGTACAACATATAATTCCCTACAATTTGAGACCTAAATCACCCTGATAGCATGTATATTTTTTATTTATGTAAATTCAAAATTAGTAGCTTTTTACTTTCTCCCCCTATACCATAGTATATGGAGAAAGTATTGTTTTCGTCAAAATTTTCGAATTTGAGTTGTTGGTGGATTTATCCATTTTGGTTCCCCCTGAGTCCAAAAAAGTGGTTTTCGGAGTGATGTCTGTGTGTGTGTGTGTGTGTGTGTCTGGATGTATACAGAGCTAGAGAATGCCCCAATGGTCCGATTTTGGTGAAATTTGGTACGTAGGTCCAAAACCACGATAATTCCAGGCGTTTTTTTCATTTTTTTGAATTTTTGATTTTTAAGGGTAGTTTACCCCCAAAAACCCTCAAAAAACGTGAAAAATCAAAATTTCTCAAAAACGGCTCTAACGATTTTGATTAAACTTTTGTGGTTTATTAAGAATAAAATGCTGAATAAAATGACACCACCCGCATTTCCGAGAAAATGCGCGTTCAAAAGTTATAGAGTAAAAAGTGTTTCAAAAATCAATTTTTTGGATTTTCAAAAAAGCTGTTATTTTGAAATAAATTTTACTCATGACCATTAAATCAAGCTCAAAAAACTAAATAATCCAGTACTTTAAATTATTGCTCTATGTCAAGTGGTTGCGGAGAAAATTCAATTTTCCGTTTAGCGGTAAACGCAGTACGTTGTTAAAAGTCACAGACGCGCGTAGGGTCAATCTCGTGCTGCTCAGCTGTTAGCTATCTGATTTAGCCATCAAGACATTAATGTTTTGAGGCTTTTAACACCTTTTTTATATTGTTGGGAGAAAGTATGTGTCAGTTAACTGATACCGTTTATTCATTTTTGGGAAAAACGTGATTTTAGCGATTTTAAGACAAGGAATGTGCTATTACGGTAGCAGCCGTGGTCCGAAATAGTCCCGGGACCATGACAAACTTTCATGTTGAGGTCTCCTAATGCCAAAACGCTGTTTATATTATATTTTATATAATTTTTTGTTTTGGTCAATATAATTTTGATGGAAAGTTTTATCGCCTGCCATTTTTGACTCGATCATCCTTTTAATGCCGGGTTTGTGGCACTGTTCTCTATTTAAAGAGACCTTTAATTTTATGTACATTTTGACCTATGCTTACATTAAAGATTTTCTTCAAACTCCCTATCGGATGTCCCCCTGGAGAGACAAAAACCCTTTATATGCCGGAAAACGTAGGTTTATATGCATGTACACAGTCTTATTACTATAACTTAATTCGCTAAAAACTTATTAAGCCATTACAGGACTTTTCAACACTGTATAAAAAATATGTAAATGTTTGCATATATACTGTATACAGTATTTGTATATGAAAAAAAAACTAAATTAAATAAACAGCGTTTTTGACATTAAGAGACCTTAACATGAAAGTTTGTCATGGTCCCGAGACTTCGGACCACGGCTGCTACCGTAATAGCACATTCCTTGTCTTAAAATCGCTAAAATCACGTTTTTTTCCCAAAAACGAAAAAATTACTAAACTTTGAATTTACATAAATAAAAAGCTATACGTTTTATGAGGGTGATTTAGGACTCAAATCGTAGGGAATTTTATGTTGCAAAAAAATGCTCTCTACATCTTTGTTCGCAAAATCAGTCCTTCATGATGAAAATTGTGAAAAAGTAAAAAAGTGCTAAATTTTTAAAGTTTTTTTCAAATTTTGCCTATGATGCGTTCGTCACCCGTGTGCGAAAAATTGGTTTAAGCATTAGGCCAACATCCTAAACAACTGAGCCAAAAATCAGAGATACCAGATTTCATGCACTTTAAAAGTACAAAGTGACTGGACTAAACAATCTTAAGTCCAGAAGGTTGGGTCCCAGCTATGCCGAATTTAAACTGTCACGACTCCGTGCAAGTAGTGGAAGCAGAGGAGGTGCATATCCTGATTTCATGGCTCCACCCCACAAGAGGAGAGCCGACGGCATTGTGACCCCATCCCTAGACCATAGGAATCATTAGTGCATTTTGCACGACGAATGAACGTATTACAATAGTAGTGAATTGGTGCTCTGCCCATCCCTGGTTGTTTCTATTAACATATTTCTTTCTTAAATATGTTAGGAAAAATAAAAATTTCCTTTTAGGTTTGCTAAAATAAGTGAAAAAATAGAAACTGTAACAAATCGTCAATACTGTGCTCTATTACAATATCGTGCTAGTTACTCAAATGACATAAGAGATGCTATATGAATAAATATCAGCAAAGTAAACACAAGCATAAGGAAACACAGAAGACTGGCTTATTTCCATGTCATCCCAATAAATTAGTACCAAGAAAAAAATATTGTTCCAATTTACTTTATTGAACATTTATTTATATATCTGGCAAACCTGTAAAATGTGTTACTCAACAATCAATAATTCTGTGATTGTTTTCTTTGGAAACGAGTTCACTTTTGGCTGATTCCTCAAAAACAAAAGCAGCAATTCAAATTTGCCCTATGTCACAAAAGTTTTGAATTGTAGTATTAATAGTCGAGGATCTAATGAAGATTAGATGCCTTTACCTCATAAAAGGAAGCCTTGTTTGAGAGAAAGTACTGGTAATGTTTGGAGAAAACATCTACAGGGCACAACCTTGGGCTGAATTGGCAACACTGTAGTTTTAGATCGGAGATTAGGTGTGGGGCTACTGATTGCAAATTCTGGGTAGAAGCTTAGAAGGAAGCTTTATGGGAAGTTCTGCTTAGTGTTAAAGACTTGGTGGAACCTCTATAAGGTTGTCCGGTAGGTTGAAAAATCTGCAGGACACGCTTCAAGATGATTCACAACACTATGAGAGAGTTCTGCAACACTTCATCGGATTATTTTTTAAAGGTTCCTAATGGTTCTACTCTAAAGCTACACCTAGATTGTTAACTTCATAGTTATTAATTTTGGCTTAAGAGTCATCTTCACCTCTGGGCCAGTAGCCCATTGTTGCGCAGTCGGCAATGTTAACCATACGACTTTTATGCTAAGACATGGTATTTTATTCCCCTGTTTCGCACGCCGTTTTTCAACCGATTTTCTTTAAACTTGGTAAGTGTTTAGTTGACTAATTATATTAGGTCCCTCAAACCTCGAAATTTTGAGAGTTTAACAAATATTACTCTCTGTGACGTCGCAAAGTAACTCGATTTTCCTTAGTAATATTTCAAAATTTAGTAAAACTTTCGAAATTTCGAGGTATGAGGGACTTAATTTAACTATTCAACTAAACACTTACCAAGTTTAAAGAAAATCTGTTGAAAAACGGCGTCCGAAACAGGGGAATCAAATAACATGTTTTGCATTAAAATCCGTTTAGTTAACATTGCCGACTGCGCAACAATGGGCTACTGGCCCAGGGGTGAAGATGACTCTCAAGGTTTGGTCCTAAAACAACAAAAAAAAATTCACAAAACATGTTTTTAAGGAATCGTGTTGCCTGTATTTGGCCCCCCAATCACATGGTTTGGGCTATTGCAGGGATGCATATAATGACCTATAAAGGTCAATAGATGGTCAGTTAAAGACCTATTGCAGGGTTATATCTAATGACCTATATGGTCTAAGCACGGTTTTACACCACCTGTGGCTCCTGGCGGGTAGGGTGGTCGGTTGGGACCCAGTGTGCATGACAGGTACCCCCCTATACCCCCCCCCCTATGGGATACAAAGAAGAGGCACACTGTATATACAAGATACCAATTATTAACCTTTTCCATGTTCCAAGATTTTATGGGTTTGTATTAACCATACTGACAGCAATGAATAATACTCATGTAGAATCCCGTTATGCCTGTCTGGTTACACGGTTAACACGTCTGAATGGAACTTTTTCGAATTGACCAGGTGGAAGAGGAACATTTTACAACCCCCGAAAATGACCTAAAGGATTGGCTCGATTTGGATGTGTCCTTTATAAATAACAAAAAATATACATTTAATTTTTTCGGGTGCTTACCCTAAAAACTGTGTATGTCTTTAACAAATATCGTCCAAGCTCAGTTTCACCTCCATCGTCTTGCATATAAAAAACTATTTGATGAAAACTATTATTGAAAGTAAATTTATTTTTAATAACCATTAAAAAAAATCAACTATAACAAGAGAATTTCAACATTTACATCAAGAGATTGAAAGTATAACATTTCTCTTTAAGTGAAACATTGATCAATACATGAAGGATGGAGGCACATTAATTATAAAAAAGTTACAACTTTCTTTCTTATGGCAATCAGCATTTGTTTTTTCTGTGTTAAAAAAGTCAAACTGACAGATATTAGGCCTGAGGGAATTTCTAAATAATTGCCCTACAAAAATAATGTCACACGAAGGTTTTAATCGATACGGCATCTATTTTTTCATACATTTGAAATTTAAAACTACATCACAAAAGAAATTTACACTTTATGTTTTGAATGATGGTAGAATCACGCGGTAATAAGTAAACTGCCAAGAAGTGACTGTCTGCTTACCTGAAATATAAATAAAAGTTGGTAAAATTAATTGTTAATTCTATGAGTAGTTTTTTTTTTTTTTTTTTTTTTTTTCAAGTTCAAACTAATTCTTACTAGAAATGGTTTAAAATAGTCATTTTAAAATCTATAATATTTTTATTTATTATATGAAAAGTATATAAAAATTAGATTTTCCAAAATACTACATGAAATGTGGAAACCAAACCGACATTTTGAAACTAAAAGAGTTTTACAATTTTAATGTATTTACGAGTACCAACTTATTATTGTTATTTACTCAAAATAACTTATTATACAAGTACAAACAAAAAAACTTCTGTAAATAACTGTATCTCTTTTTTATAATTATTTTGTTATTTAAGTCATTGATAACAATTCATTCCTCTTTGTAATTTTATAGATAAAATAAAATTTTTATATCAAGAAAAAGGAATTATGTTTATTATTTTTTGTTCTATTTTAGTAAAAACAATTCACCATAAAAATAGATACAACTTGTCAACATAATATTTATATCATATGCTAAAATGCCAATTTAGTACATTAATACAATTATAAGTAGTATATTAAACTAGACATTTTTACAGTAATATATTGTTAAGCTAAAATCTTCCTGAAAAATAAACCAAATTTTGGATAGAAAATGTTTTCTGAAATTTCTCCTATGAATATTTGTATATTCCATGAACTCCCTTAGAAAAGTTCTCTGAAATCCTCAGAAAGATGTTCGACATAGTATTTTGTTGGCTAATAGGTTAATATAAATATAATTATTGGCAGAAACCCTATATAAGAAAGGTGAGTTACATATTAAATGTAAGCCCAAGACCATTAATGCAATAATATTATGAAAAATTCCATTTTTATTAAATTATTGCACAAATGGCCTTCCAATATTGAGACATAAATTTTTATCGAATGTGAGGGAGTACGGTAAATAGTTTTCCAGTTGTTAGAGAATAGTTGTTTGTTCTGAATCCTTGCAATGCAATTAAGGTACCTACGAATGTAAACAAACATTGAAAATAACAGGTGATTATATAAACATACGCTTTTATACAATTAAACTAGTTGCAAACGTTTGCCACATAAATATCGTATATCGTAAAGCAAACAAGTTTATTTATTTCGTTATCTTCCCACAGAATACACAACTCACCTTCTTTAATAAAATGGAAATACAAGAACACATCCATTCATCTCTAACCAACTGTTCTGTGTGAAAGGAGAGAGTAACAAAGTGCAGTAATTCCATGGGTCTCAAGAGGAGTATTAAAGTTTTTTCAATTTAAATATTACAAGAAAACTCACTCCTGAAACTTCACAGTTTCTAAAATTTTTCTTTTAACTATGAAAGTGTCCATAAATTTTGTTTTATTAGATGAAAGAAAAAAGATTTGCGAAACAAACAAAATCACTCGCAGAACACAAATATACAGGGTTAGGAAAAGTCTGGACACAACTGGTTAAGTTTTAACGCGTTGCAGTAATAATACCAAACTCGGCATATGTTTACAACACAAAAAACTGCACTTTTTCATCAAAGTCACAACTTTTTCATCAAAGCCCCTGCCCCAAAAATGGAGTATTTTGGGACCTGCCCCAAATTTTCAAAGTAAACCCCTATCGAGTGACCAATCATTTTGAAAGGTTTATCGAGAGAAATTAAATGACACAAACCATAGGTCGATATCTCGCCCCTAACCAAAATAGCAAAAATTTTAAAATTTGAGATTGGTAAGCAAGCTAAAGTCTGCATAACCTCAGTTAACTTTTTAACTCGTTGCAGTAAGAAAACTAAACTTGGCACATGTTAACAATACAAAAAATACTATTTTTAATCGGTCACAACTTTGCCCCGACTCCAATAATGGGGTGATTTTGAGGCAGACTCAAATTTTCAAGTGAACCCCTATCAAGTGACCCCTAATTTTCAATGGTTCATCAAGAGAAATCAAATGGCACAAACCACAGGTCGAGATCTCACACCTAACCAAATTGACAGCAATTTTAAAATTCAAGATGAGTTTATTACAATGGCTTAAAACTAAATCGGAAAATAGCAATTTTAGGACTAAGAATTTTCAGAATTATTTTTGATTTCACTAAAACTAAGTGTCCAAAAAATACTAGTTTTAGTAGTAGTTTCTACTAGTAAACTAGCAGAAACTAGTGAACTAGTACAATTCCAAAAGAAAATTCTTTTTGAGCCTATTATTTTCTTCGAAAAAGTTGAGCATGATTTATTAGCCATTTCTTGTTTTCTACTTCAGCGGTACTGAGTTCTGTCATGTTCCGGTCAATTATACTGTTCTCCAACTCGTTCATAGGGGTTTAAAAAAAAATCTAGGATTGATGAAGAGGTGCCCTTATTCGTGTCATTCATTACAGCTGAAAATGAATCATTGGTCTTTTTTCATTTTTAAAGTATGCAGCTTCTGCTTCTTGGAGGGTTTTGTTATAATTCTTATTTTTGTATCTTTCGGTCTTGGGTATTCAATAGACAACTTTAATTTATAGGTAAGGATGGATGTCTTGTTTGTATATTTTGTTTGTTGTGTTGTCACCAAAAAAACACAACTTTCCATTTTGTTGTGCATTTTTGTTACTATTGGAATCAATTGTAGTAATTGTAGCTGGCCAATGATCCTTTCATGATTTACATTTTCACTTCCATATTTAATTTTTTTTTTAATTTTTTATGTCTACCTATGTACTGATATTATTACTGTTTTTATAGTTCCGTTTTGCAGGCTCCTCTGTGTTAAAAGATATTTAGTATAACAAGTTGAAATTGCTGTTTTTGTAAGCCATGAGAATGATTTATCACTTACACTTAATCTCCATAGTAATAATAATTTTCATTATATTCATTTGCTACTATTGATCACATCCCACAAAAGAAACATTAACTCACCCGTTATAAGAACTACATTCCGTATATAATCTTTTTAGATTAAGAAGAAAAATCTGAGCCCATAACCAATATCTTAAATCTTAGTGACCCGTCTATTAATCTCAGATTATTAAAATTCAAGACAAAATAGAACAAAAAGAATAACATCCCTTACTTTAATACAAGTAAGGTATATTTGTATGTATGTGTATATCTCGAAAACGGCTCGACCGATTTTTTACAAACTTTTCAAATAATTTTGTTTTGGGATGAATATAACATGTATATAGGTCTGTATGCTAAAATATCTTATTTCGTTATAATTTTGAATTTAAATTATAAAATTTTTAATTTGGTCCTATGGATTTTAAGGAGAAAAAAAGAGTTTCTGTTGACAGTTGACTCAACTGCCAAACCACGTTGGTTTAAACCAACAACGTAGCCAGTGAGTGAATAACTGAATAATGCTATAATAAAACTAAATTATAAGTTACTAAATTGTACTCTATACCGTTGACTATAAATCTTTTGTAAAAGATATAAAATAACAAAACAACTAAGCAATTTGTAGAATTGCAATCAATTAATTTGTAAAACAAAAGAATTTGCAAAAATGATTAAATCAGCTGTTACCATAGAGATGAAATCCAAGTGTTACAGTTAAAAAACAAACTCATGTTAGAAAGCAGAGCCCTTAGCCCTTCATTAAAATAGCACGCGAGTGAGCGAAGTGGACGAGCTCGACGTGGAAGCAAGTGAGTGGAGCAAACGAGCTCGTCTTCAAAGAAAATAAGTCTTACGGGCGTAACATTTTATCGTGCAGTCTGTGACTGATATTAGGTTACTACACCTACATATAACTGTTAAATTGCTTTGACCTTGAAATGAATGAAAAAGTATACGTACTACGATAGTAAAAGGTGACAAAATACTCGTTAACTATGGATTAACTGAATAAAAAAGAGTATTAATAGTGTGTTTCTCATGTAGATCATGATGGTTTGGTTTAAATTAAAATTAATTTGTGAAAACATTTTTTTACAATACTTAAAATATCCATGAGAGTGAAGCTCGATTCCTTGGTAAGGTATATATTGTGTGATTTATTTTACCAATATAGGGGCATGGACTCAGTTTGCTGTTCCAGGAAACAGGTTTAATTAAGATAGGGCTTATTGCTTCCTCGCATACAAAGGAAGTTCTAAGTTATTTGCACTACATGTCCATTTGATTAAAGCAATTAGAAAAAGTTTCATTTCAACAAATCTGGAAGCTTCAGGTTTATAAAAGGTACGAATTACATTTTTTTAATCTTTGTCACCAGATTAATTTCGTTGAAAGTTTTCAGTCACTTAATTAATGACTATAACAAATCATTTTGAACTAAAGTTCCATGTGCTATATACTTAAAGTATTAATAATAACTATTTGTAACTGAATAATTACTAAGAAACTTTAGTTCAATATAACAATAACCCCAATAAAAATAACTTCTTTCATCTTTCATATGATATAACAATAGAAAAAAAACTAATCACTAAGTTAATTGTGTATTGCCTAGGTTATTGAAGTTGATATTAAATATATAAAAAATTTAGCCTCAGTTAATAACTAATCAACTTAATTAAAATCGTTACAAAATTACATTTCATTACAAGCACCTAACAGACTATCAGATATGAACTTTACTAACAAATTACCCTAGCTCAGTAGTTTTGTTATTTTTCTCCTTAATCAAATAAGTTTTAATATGCTTACGCTATTATAGGAAATTAAAAATTACCTTTGATATCGAAGGGCTTTGAAACACGCCCGCATTTACATTTGAGGTGGGAAGATTTTTGATTGTCAGCGTATTCCTTTGCGTCTTTGAAGAATTTGAGATGAATCATTGATTTTCCTGTTTACATATCATGTAAAAAGGATTTCCTAAAAATCAGACATCTAACTTTTAAATTATCTTAAAATACCACCAAACATAATTAATGTATAAAATATAATTTCGAATTAAAATATAAAAGTCGAAACAATCGGAAATCGTAAGGACCAAGTAGTTAATAAATAAATGTGTGAAACGTAACGATGAATATTCAAGAGGTGTTATTCATCAGCCAGTTTAAACACTCGTGTTTGTGTTCGGAGCACCTGAATGCTAACAAGCCCTCGCCTCGAGAGGAGCCGCTTCTGAGATGCTCATTACCGATCCTCACTGTCGTTACTGGAGAGGGTGGGAACAACAACGCGACGCGGTGCCGAGGAGATCAAATGTATGAATGAGGGTTGGTATGATTAAATGATGTTCTCATATATATTATATAAACGTAATTGTAAAAACCTAACAAACCGATGTTCAATAAAGTTAAAAATGTAAGTACAGAATAACACTTGAAAATTAAAAATATCATTTCAAACATTTGCAAGTTTGGTTTTTGGGGTCAAACACTTTTATAGTCCATGTTTACTTGTGCCGATCTGTGCTTTCATTCCTAAAGAATGGGAACAACACTGCAGCGTGGCACGGAGAAATTCAGAAATGTTCAAATTGTTCAATGTTCAGGGTAGGTTCTGAGATATGAGTTCGGAATAATTCTCAGTATTTTTTCATGTTTATTAAAATAACCACGAGGGTGATTCAAGTAGATTATTGATGTAGTGAGGAAGTACACATCGCTCAGTTACATCAGTTTTACAAAGATTAACCTATGTCTTACAAGTATATTAAGATATCTACGTATGGTTTATCAAAGAAAGAATACTTTAAAGTTGTATTATTTTAATGTATTATTAATATGGGACAGTACCTAAGAGCTTTTATGTTGGACTAGCTAATAATGATCATGACAAATGAGTTGGCTAACTTTGTTACCCTTCGCTTATATTTACTATAGCGTATCTGACGATACGCTACAGATTCCGTCTTTTCTCAAAAGTAGAATAACAATACTGACAAAAACTGCAATTCGAGTTATTTAAAAACGATGCTCCAAGTAAATTTATTAGTTAATTATTGTTATACTTAAACAAAATATCACTGAAAATCCAACAAATTTTGAACCGATTTTGAGCCATGTTTATAAGCAACAAAACGCAACGTTTAAAAATGTTTATCGGCAACATGTTTAACTTTTTTTTTATTTAAGACTATAAATTTTTAATGTACTGATAAATTTGGAAAAAGTATCTTGATACCTTTTCAACAAAAGTGGCCGGTTCATCTGAAATTTACACCTGTTCTAGTGGTCTGGTCGTCCCGGTAGGATTATAAGACAATGTGGACGGTCATCAGCTCGTGATGACGTGCATTATGGATAATTGGCTTCATCGACCACAATGAACATCAATCGTCCTTCAGAAAATCAAGGTGGATTATAATCTTACTTATTTATAGTAGTTTTTAATGTAATAATCACTTATTTAGCTATTTTTTATTTTTAATAAAATTAAAACATCTTTTAAATAAAAATTATATTGTTTATTCATTAAATGGTAATTATTATTCAGCTAATAGAACATAAGTTAATATTACTGAAGTCCTTTTCATATTTCAAGTCGAAAGTATATAATTTTTAAGAAGAAGAATTAAAAACATTATGCCAAAATTGTCATGTAATTTATTATATTTTAATTTATTCTAATTTTCAAAATAAAGTAGTATTATTATAATATCAAATGCCAGTAAGAATATATTTATTACATGTAACCTTTTATATTGTATTTATATGGTTGTCTAGTAAAACTGAATCTTTGTCGTCAAGCTTAAGACGACAAAGATAACAGGATGTAAAGTCGAAGTTAACAATGTTCGGCAGAGCAACACAACAATGTCTTGAAGCACTTCGCTCGGTACGTGACGGAAATACTACCGTAACTATTTGCTTTCCATCGACCGTTGATTCAACCGTTACAGTGTGGTCAAATAGCAAAACAAATAATAAGTAATAAGTAGCAATAATAAGTTACAAATAGTAATATGTTGTTGTTGTTGTTTTTTTTTTTCAATAATATGTACTATGTGGTCCAATAAGATTTGATTCGAAGTAGTTAAAAACATGTTGTATTTGTTTACCGAACCAATAATAGAAAGACTTATTAAAATCCAGCAAATATTTTTATTATTTTAAGTAACTATTTTAAACTTATTATTGCTATGTGGATTAACATTTTAAAGCCGCATCCCAGTTTTAGAGAATGATTTAGCTTTCAAAGAGAAACCTAGCCGCAAAAGGTACGTGCTTTGCTTTTGAAAAAATAAATTTAAATGTCATAGTAACTTTTTGCGAATCCTCCATAGAGAGGAAACTATTACCGTTGGTTTAGTAGTAAGAAATAAGCCCCAGACCATGTATATGTCCCTAAAAACGATAACTCTCATAAAAACGGTCCTATTGTGATCAAATTTGGTAGAGGTGTGTAATCCTACCTTTACTGGGATACCCCTTTAAAACACACATTTTATTTATTACATTGAAGCTTTGTACTAGCTCTATTAGTTACCGAGACATTAAGAAGTTTAATGACAGTCTTTTGGGGCTCCAATGTTAATCTTAAAGAGAATAAGAATGCATTAACATTTAGTAAGAATGTTAATAATGCGAAACATATATATACATATATATATATATATATACATATATATATACATATATATATAATGTTCAAAATGGCTATAAATCATTGAAAAATTTTTGATGTATATAAATAACAACATTTAATAATCATTAAACCCAAATTTTAATGTTTTCAATTAACATTTCAGTTTATTGGATAATTACACAACAAAATCACATTATAATAGTTATTTTTTATTTATTTATTATTATTATTGGAGATATGAAAAGTAATTATAAACTACCTACATAAATCAATCATATTTTATGCATCAATAAAAAAATAATAATAATCAAAATTTAGTGATTAGTGAAAATTTAGTCAAAATTTAGTGAAATTTAGTGATTAAGCAAAAGAATGTAGTTGAATGCAATTTGTATTTTTTATTTAAAATTTAAACCTTATTTTATTAAATACTTCTACTTCAGTTATTCTTAAATATACTTTCACAAACCCAAACCACCTTGAAATACACGTCAACACATTTAACTTCATAAGCTGGGCAGGTTGTACGGGATTTGGCAGCCTGAACCCAAGTAATAAATTTTATAAGAAAATATAACTCTAGCTTTGTGTTTGTACAACAATGTTTGAGGTTTTTAATGCTTTGCGGGATAAGTTAAAAAAATATGGAAGTGGAGTGTTTAATAACTTAAATAAATTTAAAATGCAACCCGATTTTTTTGGAAATGTATGATTTTTAAAACATAGATAGTTTACATGGATCTACAGCTTATACTTTTATAAAATCTGAGTAGATCTAAGTTTGTATTTTTTTACATACAATTCTATCCTTATAAATATTGAGAATAATGATTCTTCAAGAATGTTGCAACGACAAAATGTACGACTTTTAACAGTTTCACAAATACCTATGAGCAAAATAATTCATTAAATTTTTCCAAAACATAACCAGGAATCCTATTTAATAACTAACTTGGGTAATCGTCCACGACATGGGTTGTTATATTGAAATCTTCTTCATTCAAGAATTTTAAACAAACATAAACTTTAGTATTATGAACACATGTTTTGAAAATAACCCTTTTGTATGTCTAATAAATATTACAGTTTTTAGGAATCGAACTAATGTAAGAAAACGCGGTAATAATATAATAGAATTCCCTCACAACACTGTTTGTAATGATAATAGCAGTTTAATTAGTGGTTTGAGGTGAACGACTACAGCTAATTATTTCTGTTGCAAGATGCGAGTCGCTCATCAAAACCACAACTACAGTGGTGCAGCCGCGACACGACGACGCTTTCAACCCGCTCAGACAACTGAGCTGAATGCCGGAGATGCGGTACTGGTAAACAACTACATCTAATTAGTTCTGCTTCAAGATGCGAGTGGCTCATCAAAACCTCAACAACAGTAGTGATGCCGCGACACGACGACACTTTCTTCCGGCTAAAACAACTGAGCTGAATGCTGAAGATGTGGGCCTGATGAACAACTACAGCTAATTAGTTCTGCTGCAAGATGTGAGTCGTTCATCGAAACCACAACTACACAGTGGTGCCGCCGCGACATGACGACGCTTTCAACCAGCTCAAACAAGCTGAGCTGAATACCGGAGATGCGGGGCTGGTGAACAACTACAGCTAATTAACTCTGCTGCAAGATGCGAGTCGTTCATCGAAACCACAACTACACAGTAGTGCCGCCGCGACATGACGACGCTTTCAACCAGCTCAAACAAGCTGAGCTGAATACCGGAGATGCGGGGTTGGTGAACAACTACAGCTAATTAACTCTGCTGCAAGATGCGAGTCGTTCATCGAAACCACAACTACACAGTAGTGCCGCCGCGACATGACGACGCTTTCAACCAGCTCAAACAAGCTGAGCTGAATACCGGAGATGCGGGGTTGGTGAACAACTACAGCTAATTAACTCTGCTGCAAGATGCGAGTCGTTCATCGAAACCACAACTACACAGTAGTGCCGCCGCGACATGACGACGCTTTCAACCAGCTCAAACAAGCTGAGCTGAATACCGGAGATGCGGTACTGGTGAACAACTACAGCTAATTAGTTCTGCTTCAAGATGCGAGTGGCTCATCAAAACCTCAACTACACAGTGGTGCCACCGCGACATGACGACGCTTTCAACCAGCTCAAACAAGCTGAGCTGAATACCGGAGATGCGGGGTTGGTGAACAACTACAGCTAATTAACTCTGCTGCAAGATGCGAGTCGTTCATCGAAACCACAACTACACAGTAGTGCCGCCGCGACATGACGACGCTTTCAACCAGCTCAAACAAGCTGAGCTGAATACCGGAGATGCGGGGTTGGTGAACAACTACAGCTAATTAGTTCTGCTGCAAGATGCGAGTGGCTCATCAAAACCTCAACTACACAGTGGTGCCACCGCGACATGACGACGCTTTCAACCAGCTCAAACAAGCTGAGCTGAATACCGGAGATGCGGTACTGGTGAACAACTACAGCTAATTAGTTCTGCTTCAAGATGCGAGTGGCTCATCAAAACCTCAACAACAGTAGTGATGCCGCGACACGACGACACTTTCTTCCGCCTCAAAAAACTGAGCTGAATGCTGAAGATGCGGGCCTGGTGAACAACTACAGCTAATTAGTTCTGCTGCAAGATGCGAGTCGTTCATCGAAACCACAACTACACAGTGGTGCCGCCGCGACACGACGACACTTTCTTCCGCCTCAAACAACTGAGCTGAATGCTGAAGATGCGGGCCTGGTGAACAACTACAGCTAATTAGTTCTGCTGCAAGATGCGAGTCGTTCATCGAAACCACAACTACAGTGGTGATGCCGCCACTACACAACGACGACGCTTTCTTCCGGATCAAACAAGCTGAGATGAATGCCGAAGATGTGGGCCTGGTGAACAACTACAGCTAATTAGTTCTGCTGCAAGATGCGAGTCGTTCATCGAAACCACAACTACAGTGGTGATGCCGCCACTACACAACGACGACGCTTTCTTCCGGATCAAACAAGCTGAGATGAATGCCGAAGATGTGGGCCTGGTGAACAACTACAGCTAATTAACTCTGCTGCAAGATGTGAGACATTCATCGAAACCACAACTACACAGTAGTGCCGCCGCGACATGACGACGCTTTCAACCAGCTCAAACAAGCTGAGCTGAATACCGGAGATGCGGGGCTGGTGAACAACTACAGCTAATTAGTTCTGCTGCAAGATGCGAGTGGCTCATCAAAACCTCAACTACACAGTGGTGCCACCGCGACATGACGACGCTTTCAACCAGCTCAAACAAGCTGAGCTGAATACCGGAGATGCGGGGTTGGTGAACAACTACAGCTAATTAGTTCTGCTGCAAGATGCGAGTGGCTCATCAAAACCTCAACTACACAGTGGTGCCACCGCGACATGACGACGCTTTCAACCAGCTCAAACAAGCTGAGCTGAATACCGGAGATGCGGGGTTGGTGAACAACTACAGCTAATTAGTTCTGCTGCAAGATGCGAGTGGCTCATCAAAACCTCAACTACACAGTGGTGCCACCGCGACATGACGACGCTTTCAACCAGCTCAAACAAGCTGAGCTGAATACCGGAGATGCGGGGTTGGTGAACAACTACAGCTAATTAGTTCTGCTGCAAGATGCGAGTGGCTCATCAAAACCTCAACTACACAGTGGTGCCACCGCGACATGACGACGCTTTCAACCAGCTCAAACAAGCTGAGCTGAATACCGGAGATGCGGGGCTGGTGAACAACTACAGCTAATTAGTTCTGCTGCAAGATGCGAGTGGCTCATCAAAACCTCAACTACACAGTGGTGCCACCGCGACATGACGACGCTTTCAACCAGCTCAAACAAGCTGAGCTGAATACCGGAGATGCGGGGCTGGTGAACAACTACAGCTAATTAACTCTGCTGCAAGATGTGAGTCGTTCATCGAAACCACAACTACACAGTAGTGCCGCCGCGACATGACGACGCTTTCAACCAGCTCAAACAAGCTGAGCTGAATACCGGAGATGCGGGGCTGGTGAACAACTACAGCTAATTAACTCTGCTGCAAGATGTGAGTCGTTCATCGAAACCACAACTACACAGTAGTGCCGCCGCGACACAACGACGACGCTTTCTTCCGGATCAAACAAGCTGAGATGAATGCCGAAGATGTGGGGCTGGTGAAAAACTTTAATGTAACAATGTTTAAAAAATCCCACTTAAACGTTTTATAACAAAACATTTTTAGTACAGTAATGATGTTAAATGGTAGTTTGTTGACAGTAAAAATTATATCATAACTAAGAAAAAGATTATTGGATTTTTACTAATAATTTAATATTTCGATCATTAGTATCTATCATGTTTGTTACCAAATGAGTTTAATTTTAAATGACATTTACTAAAATTTTAATAATTGAAAAATATAGCTTTTATTAGTTAATTGAATGAAAAACTAAGGAATTTCATTAGTTTTATACGTTGAAGATGATAGTGGAAAAAATTGGCCTATTAAGCTGCCTTAGCTCCTTGGAGACCCTCGTAATCGTGTGATCAGTCCTACATTAAGCTGGCTGATGTGTCTTTTGAATACAAGAATAAAACTAAAGATATTGATTTGGAAACAAATAATCAAATCATCTTATAAAAGTAAAACTAATGGACCACATTTGTTTAAGATAAAAATTTTATAGTTTTTTAGTAACAAAATTATATCTTTTTACAACAATCACACTTAAAACTCTAATAACTAATACTAGTAGTTTTTATTAATATATTATAAAACAAAATATTTGCATAATCTTTATAACTGATATCGAATTACAAAATGTTTACAATATTATAAATCTTTTATATTTATTATTCATCAAATGTATATTATTTATTCTAAGGGCATTCCTTAATCTAATTTTTTGTTCTTGTAACTATATGTATACACAAATCACTGGATCAATGAAGGTAAATGGTATTGACACTGAATGTTACAGAATGAGAACATTTAGTGAAGGTAAATAAAAAGTTTCTTGAGGAGATAAACTGATCTAACAGCATTCATTAACGGCACTGATTCTATCAGCGGAAAATGTTCTAGAATAAACATTCGGCGTATTTGCTTCTTCAAATTTTTAATGGACCTTTCAAATGTTTTATAAACATTTTTACATATCCCAGCAAACACTGAAAATTGGCTTTTCAATACTCAATAAAGCTATCCAGGTTTTATAGAATACATAATTTTTTTATAACTTGATGAGCACAGCCTAGACACCTGATATATTCAAAGTTAAGCTTTACTTACACTTATAGCCTAAAGACGTCAAATGTCGTTATTTGCGAGACATGTTTCGATCCATTACGGTTCATCTTCAGCAGCTTTGGATGATAAAACTAAGTCCATCTTGCAATGGTTTTCAAACGGGGATTCCCAACACATACACATACTCGGATGCGGAAGAAACAAACAGTCACACTTCATAAATAATAACATAAACCGTACGGTACACGCACTGTATCCTAGCTGCAGTAGGCCTACGATCACCGACCGTTAAAGTGCGGGTGGATTCAATGCGAGTACCGTACGGTTTATGTTATTATTTATTAAGTGTGACTGTTTGTTTCGTGTTTGTCCGTGTATAAGTATGTGTCGAGAATCCTCGTTTGACAACTATAGCAAGATGAGCTTAGTTTTATCATCTAAAGTTTTATAGTCCCGCAAATAACGACATTTGACATCTTTAGGCTACCGTATAACTGTAAGAAAAGCTTTACTTTGAAATATTATTTTTTTTTCTTTAAATATAATGTATGTATTTTAACAAGTTGGCTTAGTAGTGAGTTGATAATTAAAGTATAATAATGTTTAACCTATAGTTCGCAAATATTTGTTGAGAAAGCTATGATAAGAAACACAACAAAATATTCAATTTTAAAATAGCATAACGAGTCTAAATTGAACTAAATTAAATTTATTACTTTTTACCTAATTGTAAACCATTTATCACACTTAACATCATTATTATTTGTGTAAAAAAATTGTTTTTACAACTTGGTGTTTATAATGTTTTATGATTGATCAGTTATTACTAAATGGTCATATTTTTCATTATTACAGTATATAAAGTCCTATAAACACGAATTGTTCTCTGTAACCCGAGCTACAGAACGTCGAGTGCCGCATTGACACAGCCCACGCCGCAACATTATTACAACATTTGTGGTTAAATCGAGCGAATTCCCAACATAGTACACAACATCTAATTAGTTCTACTTGTAGAGCTCCTTAACCACATTGGATTATAACTAGACTCATTAGCGAATCCATATAACAACATACGATTACATTCTACTTCATGGAATATTATTAGAATTCTCCATTATGTGTTCCCTGGTATTAGTAAAATGTAATTTATAAACATGTTATATTGGTATGTTATAATTCATATCGTATTTAGTATGCAAATAAGTATATTTTATTTGATTTTTAATTATATTTAATAAATATCCATTTATATAAATAGAAAATACCACAAAATTTGGAATGACGTGTGAAAATATTGTAAAGTTTTCCATTTAAATTCATGTGTAAGAATTTGGCAAAATAATTATTTTTCTGTAAAACGCCTAGGAAGATAAAGATTAATAAAAAATAATAAAAAAATACTCAGCTGAATAAATGTTAAGTCACTAACAATTTGATTATAAAATATTTATTATTTTTGTTGGTAGTAAAAATTATAAAAATAATATACGCACATGAAGGACTATGATGAAAAACAATGCAAGAAACATGATTTATAACATCAACGTGGCCATAGCATATTCAGACATTGTTGCTAATTTGATTGATGGCGGAAAGACATCTCACTCGGCCTTTAAGTTACCTCTCAATCCATAGGACTCCGAGCCTGCTGTGTGTAACATCTCTAAGCAAAGTGTATAGCTCAGGTACTACGGGAAGCAAAAGTAGTAGTATGGAATGAGTGCACCATGGAACACAAAGGTGATTTTGAGGCTCTTGATAGAACTGTGCAGGACATAAGAAGCTACAAATTTCTAATGGGGGGAGTTACGGTTATTTTAAGAGGAGACTTCAGATAAACTCTGCTCGTTGTACGACGAGAAACACGTGCTGATGAAGTCAAAGTCTGCCTTCACACTTATGGCCTAAAGTAAAAGTTCTGTTTTTAGGAGTTATCTTGCGTTTCCATCTCCAACAGGATTTAAAGGCTGATGAGTTTTCTCGCTTACTACTTGATATTGGGGATGGCAAAATTAGAGAAGACGGTGGGGTAATAAATATTCTTGGCGACCTTTGCTGACCAACGGGTATGGTCAGCTTTGTGGACAGAATACACCCGAACAGACAATAGGCTGTCACAGATTGTGCTTCATGACTAAAGGAATAAGTCTATTCTCAATCCGGAAAATGACTTAGCTTACTATATTAACAAGTTCTTTTGGGGAGAAGCTGCACACTGAGTTTATGACCATATGTGTCTGTGGATTCTGTAGTTGAAACTGAGGATGTTGGACTCCCAGTAGAATTCTTACACACTATTGATCCACCAGGGGTACCACCTCATGCCCTCCATTATAGGTTGGTGCCCCAATCTTGCTCTGACGAAATCTCAACCCCCCCCCCCAAACTGTGCAACGGTACAAGACTTCAAATAAAATCACTAAGGAAACACGTCATTGAAGCCACGATTTTAAAGTAAGTAAGTCATGGAGAAACTGTTTGCGTAACGTGGATTCTTATGGTTCCAAATTATTACAACTTTAATTTCAAATGTCTGCAGTTTCCCGTTAAAGTTTGTTGTGCCATGACCATTAATAAAGCACAGGGGCAATGTTTTAAAGTGGGCTTTGTTTACTTTAGGACAGATTGTTTCTCTCATGGGCACGTTGCATGCTCCAGGGTCAATTCACCCGACAGCATGGTTATTCTTCAGCCAGAGATAAAAACCAGGAAAATTATTTAAGAAGAGGTGTTATGCACATAATCAACTTAATTTGTGAACATTGTAAGAAATCGGGGTGGGGTGGAAGAGGGGAGACGGTTCTTTAATTATAATTGTCGAATACTACTATATCATAAATAATATACTACTTTTATTTAAAAAGTTAGTCAATAAAATCAAATTTTTTATATTTACAATATAAAATGGTAGTATTGAACTCAGTTCTACCACGTCGTTGAGATATATTTCCAACGACGTCCTCCCGATGGTGATGAACTCCACGATAGAGGGTGGAGAGCGGGCACCGAGTTTTTGTGCTACAAGTTTGTAATCTCTACATGTATTCTCCTGTCCATGTAATCTCTACGTCGTCACGAAATCCCTTCTAGCTATTCACCTTGCTCCTGTTAAAGGCCTGGCGAAAAGATTTTCTCGCAGTTTTGTAGGTCTCCTACTTACGAACTCTGTCTACGGTAATTCTCGCTCTTGTGGTGGCTCGTTTATTTCTTAAACATATTCTTCTGAGTTCTGCGTTTTCTTCAGTCTAACAGTAAACGGGCTGTTCGTCGTGTCGAGGTTTCCTTCGCGGCATAGACTGGTGGCAGGCCGAGACGATCAGTTCCATCGTGGATGTTACTAGTACCTCGGTCCCATCCTCGCCAGGATTCCTCTGCGCTAACCAAGAGTTAACTTCGGTCAACTTGAC
Source organism: Neoaliturus tenellus (assembly GCA_030545055.2). Lineage (NCBI taxonomy): Eukaryota > Metazoa > Arthropoda > Insecta > Hemiptera > Cicadellidae > Neoaliturus > Neoaliturus tenellus. The sequence continues at coordinate 110,814,519 of CM061533.1, forward strand.
CACGTCCTGTTTGATGGTGTTTCACTGGCGTGGCCCTTCCCGAGATGCGGATACGATTTGCCTGATCATGCAGGTCAAAGACGAGATCCTCGGAAGAAGCGACTCAGACGCAAAGTGACGTCGGTGATCGTGCCTCTCTGCCCCTGGATGCCAAAAAGTTGGTGGGTCGCCCAGGTTGAAAACGACAAGAAAAAAATGGTTCTGGCGATGAAGTCCAGGATATATTTCCCCCGGAAGTTAGTAGAGGGCACTCCCCACTATGTTGAAATCGCCACCAACGACGACGACATGCCCGGTGGTGTCGAAAACACACTCCTCTAGGCTGTCTATCTTGTCGCGGAAGTCCTGGACGGCCTCGTTGGGGGTGAGGTAGCAACTGAAAATTGTCACGTCCCTACACCTAACCCTCGTTAACTCAAACATATCTATAACTCTCGCACTTCAACATGCAGTGACTCACGTTTTACTCTTGTAATAAAATATACTATTTTTACATTTTACTAATATATTATTAATCGTTTTATTACAAGTTTTTAAGATATCTTATCGCCTTTTTGATGTCTCTCGTTTGAAATAAATTAAAACAATTAATTTCTTAGAGATAAATATTTACTGTACATGTAACAGGTTCCGACAAAACTAACCCAAATTGTTTTTTATTCAATAACATCAAGGGTCTTAGGTAATGTTCCATATCAAGTATACTTAAAAATATACAAACAATAGAATTTTTCGGTCTCGGAACCTAGAAGCTCCACCTAACAGTGTTTTGCTCAAGTTCCTCGCTGTCTTGCCGTGCAGTCGCATTGCCGAACACTGCAGCCTAGTTGCTCTCTGCAGATGTCCCCGCCTTAAATGTCCGGTTGTTGATGTACGCCATGAATAAAATTACCAGCGTACCGTATGGCAAAGGGCGGCCCGGAAAATTCAAGAACGGGATGCACCCTCGGGGACAATGTCCCTACCAGAGTTCCCTGAGGTCTGACCTTCGTTTTCCCAGTACCAAATAACTGACGTGCCGGGGGTCACCCGTGGCAATGCGAAGTCCAATCTCCGCTTCCATGCCGTACCCCTTGACTGAGGCCCGAAGGTGCTGGTCCCTGACACTATTGTGGCAAAACCCATCGGCAGTGCAAGCACACATCAGCCCACGCGACATTACGGGGACACTCCCAGGGCTCACCAGGTGAGCAAGATTAGCGCAGAAAATAATAAAGATGGTGAGCTAAGATCAGAATGATGGGAAGAAAGGCCTTAGCTCTGGAAGGACTGTGAGGAGGGTCTCACAGCTTGGATCAGGTACTCCGCGGTCGCCATAAACACCCGTACAGTGGAAAGCTTACTGCCCCTGAGGAAAATTAATAATATTGTTAATTTTTTTTTTTTTTTTTTAGGGAGAGGCGGAAAAATGCATTACGCACACAGGTGGCCAGCCTGTAGTGTGGGGCTCCCCTAAAAACGAGTTTACCCACTAAAAAACCTCCTCTACTCTTTAGGAATCTAACCTGGAATTGTTTGTCACATTACGTCAGGCTAGGCCTAAATTTGGCTTACGCCCGTGGGGCTCGCTCCTTATCCAGCCGCTCGATCAAGGGATCTGGGCCACTTCGCGGTCCAGATCGGTTTTCTTTTCCAGGAGGATGCCCCGGACGAACTGTGACAAACAATCCCAGTTGCCCTCATCCTCCAAAATCTTTTGGCAGACCGAGTCCACCGAAAATGCACCAAAGATTTGTGTGGCCTCCAGGCGGGGCCCTTCCCAACGGGGACAGCGGAAGAATGTGTGTTCCGCATCGTCGGGAACACCCGGGCAATAAATGCAGTCCGGTGAACCGGTCTTTCCCATACGGTTCAGGTACGACCGAAAATAGCCGTGACCTGTCAAAAATTGGGTCAGGTAGTAGTCCACCTCCCCATGCCGCCGTTCCACCCATGGTTGGACCTGCTTGATAAGTCGCGCAGTCCAATAATATTGGTAATAATAATATCACTATTGCCATTAATAATATTAATATTATTGATTATTATTAATATCATTATTACAAGTTTTATCACATTGCTTTTTTCTTAACTATTAAATTATCTAGTATAATGCTGGGATAACCATTGTTGATAGCTATACAACAATGGCAATGGTTGTTGTATTCAGTGACTTATACTTATTCTGTGATAATGGGACCTAAAATAGTCTGTTCACAAAACTATTGTAGACTGCCATTTTATGACTTTAACGATGGTCGGAGGTAGCATGTCTTATCAGTAGTAGTCGGTTTTTCTTTATACTGAAACTCAGGATATTGTCGTTTTCTGTTATTGTGAGATCTAGAAAATGCAAAGATTTGTTCTTATCGGCTTCTAAAGTGAACTGGAAGTGCTGAAAATACTGTTTTAATGATTGTTTAACATATTTAACTACCTTAAATTGCCATTAAAGACGAAAAGGAAGAAATGATACTGGTGTTTATTATGTTGACATCCGAAAATATTAATTCATTCCAAAACTACTGAGGTGTATTTCAAATGGTGGACTAGACAAAGGCGATTCCAAAGCAAGGCCAACTTATTGTAGGTAAAATTTATTTCGATTAATAATCAAAATAATAGACTGAGTTAGTCATTAAAATTGTTCTTAAGCAACTGTAATAATGAAATAATGATAATGATAAATAATGATAAATAACTGTGGTGTAATAATGAATAAAGGCGCTGTTATGTTTTTGTGTGTTCAATGTTTTTTTGTGCTGTATTTGGACTCTTGATATATCCTCAAGTATTTACACTAAGGTTGGGATTATTAAGTTTCGTCTTCTAATGTCGTATAATGTTTGATCACTAAGTTTCGTCTTATAATGTCCAATGATTTCTGAATAGGGATATTGGTGTATAGATTAACAATATCCAGTGAAGCCAGTCTATGTGGGTTTCTATTTTGAGATTCTTAGTCGAGTCAACAAGCTCTAGGCTATTTCTTAAGTTATTGTTGTTAGTAAATTTAACGTTATTTCTGAGAATCTTATGACGAAAATTGGCAATTTTATATGTAGGGACTGTAGTAAAATATACCAAATAAAAATAAATATACTATCCAATAGGCCATTTGTTTAAACTATAGTTAATACTATCTCACATAAAGCTTGTAAGCTTTATTAAATTTTTAATTCGATTAAAACTAAAACAAACTTAACAAATTATTTAAATTAAACTCGATTGATACTAGAGAAATATACATACCAACACTGATAAAAAAAAAATTATAACTAATAACAAAATAATAAAAACATCCTCTGGACAACTGATGTAAACGTTTTTATATATGAAGGAAGTTTTCTGTCAATTAACATGTTTTGTAAACATTGGATAACAAAGTAGCACAAATCAAAGCTAACACATCAGTCAAGCAAGTACAAAGTGTTATTCATCAGCCAGTTTAAACACTCGTGTTTGTGTTCGGAGCAGCTGAATGCTAACAAGCCCTCGCCTCGAGAGGAGCCGCTTCTGAGATGCTCATTACCGATCCTCACTGTCGTTACTGGGGAGGGTGGGAACAACAACGCGACGCGGCGTGGTGAACACTGGCGGAGATCAAATGTATGAATGAGGGTTGGTATGATTAAATGATATTCTCAAAATAAATAAACGTTATGGTAAAAACAGAAACGTTATTCAATTAGTTTAATGAGGTTATTATTGAATAACATTAAAAAAATGTTTTAGACATTTTAAGAATAAATTCAATTCGTGCGTAAGAATTTAAAATGCCAATTTCAATTTCCGACACAGAAAAACTCCATAGTTTGTATATTTTAAAGTATATTGATATGAGACATTACTAAGCCTCTTGATATCACTGAATAATAATACAATTCTAATTAGTTTTATCGAAACATATTACATGTATTGTAAATAATTACCTCTAAGAATTTATTGTTTTAAATTATTGTTAATGAAGGTCATCAAAAGGGCAATAAAACATATTAACAATTATTAATATAATGATTAGTAAAATATAAAAATACTATATTTCATTACAATAGTCGAAAGTGAGTCTTTGAATGTTTAAGACCATATGTTTGAAGTGCGAGATTTATCGAACACTTCAAGTATGGTCGAGTATATGCAAACCACTTTCTCTTGTCTTTTGAACAATACTTTTCGCTACACTACAAAGACGATTTTTTTCATAATAAGAGAGATTTAATTACTTCTATATTAAAATTAACTTACTAAAACCATTGACTATGTACGTAGTGTACAAAGTCAATGCTAAAACATAAAGAATATTTCAAAGCAATAACATTTTGAACGTTACGTTAAAACGGTATTTCCACTTTGAAACTATAACAAAGTTTTGTTTGTATATTATTTTGGTAAAAGATAGTAAACATTACTTTGCGATAATAAGCATTCTCATTACGTAGTAAACAATGTAATAATGAATTTTCGCTGGTGATAAATGTACAACGAAAACATGTGATGTCACAGTAGTGTAGTAAAATTAAGCCAAAATATGGCTGGAAAATGAAATAATTTTTGGACAGCTAATTTTTTCTGAAATGTGTTCTATGCCATCCCCTGACCTTTCTCAGAAAAGTCCCCTGAAATCCCCAGTGGGCAACATGCCTAAAAATGATGGGATGGCCCACGTGGAGTCAGAAATAAATCTTTCTTTGACTAATGGTTTTATGTACATCAAATTAAAGCTCTTGAGTAGTATAATTTAATGCCGCAAACCCCATCTCAAAAGGTTGCCTGAGTCAAAAACGGTAGCCTGTCAAACTTTGAATAAAAATCTAATTATAACCTAAACGCTTAAAAATGTAATAATTTTCGAAATACTTGACCTTTCGAGGTGCGGTTTGCGGCAAACGTTTGCTTTTACAATTACCTTTGAAAATGCGGGTAGCTAGTCATATGCTTATCGTACTAGCCTTGAACCACCCTCCACATGGACGTCCCAAAGAGGAAGTTTTAAAAAAAAATTCTTAGTCCATAGCCATGCTATACATAATTTTAAAGGTCTTAGTAAGGAGATTACATAGCCGAAAACCAGACCTCAAAAGGTCAAATATGTCGGAAGTTATTGTATTTCAAAGTTTTGATAATATTATTTTATTCTAAACTTTGAACGCCTGCCATTTCACTCCCGACAGTTATATTGAGGTCGGGTTTACGGCATTGTATTCTACATTTTAAGACCTTTAATTTGATATATATAAACCTTCTGGAATGTGTTTAAATTTAGTATGCTTAATATCAAATTTTAATGTAACTCCTTATGGGCCAACACCTCTTTTTAAATGTGATCCCCATATTGGATTTCTGGGACCTCTTGGGGAGGGTCAGGGGACGCCATTGAACACATTCCAAAAGAAATTAGCTTTCCAAAAATTATTTCATTTTTCCCGACTAATTTTACTACACTACAGTAGTGTCGGGAAAAATAATTTTAAAACATATAAATAGTACATTTAAAAATATAAATCGAAAACTATTATTAAGATGAATTGTGCACGTAAAATGATAATTGTGGACCATGGACCTCAATATGGACAAGGCAAAGTCCTCGACGTATTTTACAGCCTTGTAAATAACAATTCAAAATACACTGGTGTAACAAAAACCAACTAACTAAATAACTAAAATGTTCAATATTTTTATTATTTGCTTATATTTATTAATTACAAGCTTAAATTATGTGAACATATGCCTCATTATGTGGAATTATGTGAACATATGTTGTCTTAGCCTAAATAAAGATCCTATGTCACCTTTCGTTGGCAATACTGATGGCCGACTGCCATGAGTGAAGTTTTGTTGCTCCGTACTTTAACGTAAATCTAAATTCATCAAAATCTGTCTTTACACCCAATGAACAAAGTTTTTCGGTTTAATCAAGTAACAGGATTAAGTTTAATACAATCAAATCACAGTTTTAATCCGAAGTTTTTGTGTTTTTCAATGTTTTTTTTTACTGTATTTGGACTCTGATATATCCTCAATAGCAGTAAGTAGGCCTGATACAGGGTTAGGGCGTTAGACCTTAATGCTAAAGTTAGTATTCATCCAAGGGACGGAATCATTTTGAATATTAAATGTCTGAAATGCATCAGAAATGAAAGAAATCGTATACTTTGCACGTATGTGACCGTATGTGACCTCTTATGCAAATTGTTTATTTACTTCACAGAAAAGAGCGCTCAGGCTCTATTATTCTAACTTATGGATGATTTAAATGAGCATTTCAACCACAAATTTAGTACTGTTAGATTAACTTTGTATTTCTTACGTAATCTACAATTTATTTATTTTTTATATGTACCTATCTGTGCCTATGGGCCTGTACATTAGTCTTGCATTCAATTCAAGTAATGTGTTACAAAGTATTGTATTTGAATTTTATATGTTTTAATGTTTTTAGACCTGTAGTAACCTACCTGTAGTTGTACAGGTACCTGTAGTTGGTACCTGTAGTGTACCTTGATGACGTGTCCCGTACAATCAACTACTATGTAGTTGTATTTTCTATGGGAAATAAATAATTTGAATTTGAATTTATTGATAACTTTATCAGTAAATTTCAATCATGTATGAAAACTAATTAAATACAAAACACAGTTTTCAGTGTTGTTTTAATTAAATTATTCCATCATTGTTGTAGTTGCGGGGAAGTTCAGCCGTTGCTGGAATTCTCGTGAGAACAATGCGAGCAATCATAAGTTGAAATTTGTATACATCCTAACAACAAATATTCAATTCTTAAAACATTGCAGTAAGTGTACATACAAAAGAGCTGTTTTATGTATATGAAAAAATAATAGTCTAATATCAATAGGTAACTTAGTTTGATTTTTTGATGATTAAGAAAATACCTCTATTATTCTATTGGGCTAATAAAACTTAGTAACATATATCATATTATAAAGTATATAAACTTCCAAGAGAAACTGTAAGGAATTTAATCCACAGTATTAATTTAATATGCGATACTGTAGTAGGAATACAAAGCCACATTGGGCTGCCCAAGCTCATGAGACACCATTGTAATTAGTAGACCATGACGCTGGAAGATGTGTCTATTGAGAGTCAGGAGGAAAGTCAATTATGAAAAAAATCTTTGTCTATAAAAGGCCAATCTGTCACTCAGACACTCCCTAACTCATCACTATAGTTCTCCAATTTCCCATTGTGGTAGGGAGTTTGGTTAACAGAGGTTAAAATACTAAAACGTGATATAGTGTTTATTTTGTAGTAGCTGTCCCTTGCTTTGCCATGGAAGTTTGAATAGGAGTAGGTTGGTATGTTTAAGAGTAATGCCAGGATGAGCTGAACTCAATGAACAGTTCCTTCGCGTCGCACACTCGACCCCGGTATGAGTTAATCATGCTTGATCCTCGCGGTGAATACTTTTGCCCCTTGTTGAACTATAACAATAAAACATACAGTATTTTTTACAATCAGCACTCTTATTAAATCGGCGTCCTTAACGATAGTTAAGGATAACATGAGAACACTTCTCATGGTGTCCTTAGTACCGATCTACTATCTACTTTGAATCGATACCTGCGATGCTTGTGTGATACTGGAACCCTGTAGACAAATGCCACAAGGTTTTCTGAAGTGCTGGTGAGGAGAACTGCCAATTAATTTATTATCCCCCTCCACTTAATGCCAAATGATAATGTTTAATCTACTTTAACACTAACTTCATTAATTAGTGAAATGATTGCTGTATTGAATTAAAACACTTGGTGACATACATCGTTGATTTTTAATGACACTGACACAGCCTATGAATACTATTTAAATATTTAACTTTAATTTACAACAGTTATTACAAATACCATACCATTAAACAACTTATCCATTGAGTTTTTGCTATAGCATATCATGTTAAATTTTGATTAAGGTGTTGAATAAAGCCTATTCAACTTGTTTTTGTAAATTTCCACAAGATTGTTCATGTTTCCTCTTCAAGATCTTTTCAAAATACTTTTTGATGACATCCTTAACATTTTCTTTCACAATCGTATTGAAGATGCCACTGATGTGTTTGAAAATTTCATCGGATGATTTCAGTGCGTCAGACGTAGACTCAAGAATTTGGATATCAAAGTCTTCAAATTTTATAAATTCAATTTTATTTATTTTTAAGTCGCAGAGTGTATTACCCTTTTTTAATTGATAAGTTAAATGGAATCTCATTAAGTTATCTTGAACAGGAGCCATGAAAGAACCTTTAGCTAGCAGGTTATTCGTAGGTGTAAAAATAGTGAAGGATACAAACACAGATGCCTTTATAAAATGAATATCCACAACTACATTCAACATTTTGGGCGGATACTCAGTGATCTTGATCGCCTGATTCTTTCTTCCAAGGAGATTAATGTTTTGAAGATATCCTGCCTCGAGTTTAATGCTACCCAAGTCTTGAGGAAACTTATGAGTGACGTCCGGCAACATTTCGACTGATTCGTTGCCAAGGCGTATTTGTTTTAGAACGTAGCCCACTAGTTGGCGGCTTACAGTGTTCAGTATTCTGTCACATTGTTCTACTGCTGTACTACGAGAAAGTATAGAGAGTAATATGACTGTTTGTACGACAAACAACATAGTAATTCCAATTTCCTATAGGCAATTTCAAATTATGTGTAAAACTTTACCTGTCCTCCTGAACTTACACAAAATTAACTTATTGGAGCAGCCCAACTCGTAGGCTATACCACTTCCACAATGACACGTCAATTTAGTGCAGTATATTCGTACTTGCATCATTAATTTTTGACAGTAACTGGTTTAGTTAATTTGTGATATATGTTGCTATTGTTTAAAGCAACTTTTTCACGAAATAAATTTAAAATTACGATGGTTTTTGTCACTTTAAATCTGAGATAAGTTTTTAATTTATTAAAGGTTTTTATTAATTGTTCTATGTAACTTACAAAATAATATGAAAATATGTGGATGAAAGATTATGCAAGTGGATAGAAATAACAAACATATTTTATTATTTATACGTTTCATATTTGTTGTAATAATAAATCGTGCTTTATATAAGTGTGCAGCTAAATTATTGGAAAATCAAACAAAAAAAAAACCCAACAAAAAGCATCACAATAGTCCTGCGTACTCAGTGAATTTCAAACGAAATTCAATATTTATTTGTTAATTTTCCCTTGAACACCATGGGAATGAGGTGAACTCTTTCTTTCTTCAGTTTGAAAATAGTATTTTCCTTAATTATAATTAAATTGCATTTGAGATTTTCTTAATGTTTATTTTCTTTAAAACTTTACCGTTGTTGCGCTGCACCGTGTGAGATAATACGTCTTAAAGAGACAAGGAATAACTTTTTCTTGTCACTGGTCTTCCTCAACGGTCAGTTTGGCCAGCATCCAAGCAAGGTTGCCAAAGCCTGAAGGAAAAAAATTAATGTTATTCCCACCATTGAAAATCAATAACTTCTTCCTATAATATTTCACTAAATCACTAATTTGGACAGGGACCTCACATAGTGGTTATTTTAACCTGAATATGAATGAGAGGTGGGTGTAGGATGATTGTGGCACGATCTTGTGGTCTTGTTAATGACTAAGGCCGACATTCTCCTTAGACAGGACTGTTAATTAATAGCCCAACAGCCAATGGTATCTGGGGACCTACAGTTTAACGTGTGATCCAAACCACAATTTCAACCTCCCATATACGAATTGATCTAATTATGAGGATGGTCTTTATGGGATGAACTAATGTTCACTAGTGCGGACGTTAATCCCTACCAGGAAACATCGCCTCCACAAGCCATCGCTTATAACTATCCACAAATCGTGACCTCCAAAAAGCTGGATTACAGGACCTCGCCACCGTCCCAGTCATTCCGTTAGCGTTCTATATGATTTCCTCTCCTCCCAAAAATACTCATGGTCAGTACGGTATATAAGTTTTACTTTTAACTAAGCTTTTATTACTACACCTTAATTATTTTTAAATAATTATTAACTCAACGAAGATTTTGTGAACTCGGCCACACGGACATCACCATCTTTGTTCTATATATCATTGTTCACCACAAGTCCAGTGAAATCTACCACGACAACGAGTAAAAAATCTTCGGACTCCACAAACGCCCTCGCTTCCTACAGTATACCGTCATCCATCGTTGCAGTTGAGAATCTCGAGAAGCGCTCCTTTATAATTCCTGGTACACAGTGTTGCCCGTCAGCCCACAAATCATCAAGATTATTTTCAAAATATCGTTGTTTATAAATATATAATACTATGAGTTACAAGAAGCTTTTAAATATTTCTTGAGACTTAATAATGTGCTTGTGAAACCTATGGAACTATGTTAACTTTTATAATAAGCTGTTTCAAGATTCAAATTTGCACGGTGTTCGGTTTCACTACGAGTCTGGGAGCAGAGTTTATGTTCAATATCGCAGTTAAACTGCAATTTTTGCTCTCAGATTGTTTGAACACCTACAAGCAGGTAGCTTTTCCTAAGCAGGAATCATTTCCAGGTTACTGTGACGTCATAAAATTATAGTCCTAACTACTTGTTTTCCAAACAGTCATCTTTCATGTCACCAGCGCATCTTGCGGCAAGGGGCGGCCCGTTCATTGGCCGAGAGCGGGTGCACCCTCGTATTTTGACATGAAAGCATGGATTCTACTAAACGAAACACGAAGAACGTAAAGGAGAATGAGCAAGGCGCTTTTAGGCGAAGCTCTATTGTGCAGAGGTCTCCGACCTCGAAGACTGGGGCGCCGACAGGGGGAATTAAAAAATCCCCCCCATCGGCGCCGTTCAAGACGTAATAGTAAGTGACGCCGGATCGTCGTCCGAGCCTGAAAAGAAGGAAGTGGAGGTCAATCTAGCGATGGAGGTGACCAATCCGGTAACACCATTAGCCAATACCCAAGGGATTCCTCCCAGGAAGAGCCCTCTTCGTGCGGCATTCGAGCTGCAAATGTTTCGGCAGCAGCAGGACGACGCCCACGAGGAGGAAGACTCATGTCTGAAGAAGATGAAAGCTCTTTTGAAGGAGATGGCCAAGGCCCTCTTAATTCAAAAGAACGTGAACAAGGCGATAAAAGAGGGGATCCCGAAACTCGAAGATGCCCTAGAATAAATTGAGGAATGCCGGAAAATCAGGCTAAAGGCAGTGAAGCAGGGAGCGCGATGTCACGAACCGAGTCATCTCTGCTTCGCCTCAAGCTCACCCTGGCTGAGTCCCAGACTCAAGCCAGAAAGCGAAAGAAGAGGCAGAGCGGTTCTTCGCCGGGAAGCCCTGAGCTTGTTGAGGTGGACTCAGTGCCGAGACCGGTTTTTTGTCACTGCGGCATCGCAGACATCTCCTGTCCAGGCTACTCAATCCACCCCGGGCGCTGTCGTGATTCCAGCGGCTACTCCTGCAGAGGTTCCTGCTCCGGCGGCTAATCCTGCCTTGGCAGCAAACTCTGCCTCAACACCTTTGGGGGGCTGGAAGACGAGCCTGTCTAAGAAAGAAAGGAGGAGGGCAGAAGCAAGCGGAGGCAGCTTCGAAAAGTGCGTCGAGGGTGGAGCGGATGCAAGTCTCAAACCCGGTTGGGGAGGCCTCTGGCAAGTCTGTCAGAAAGCCTAAACAAACCAGGCCTAAGAAGCCCAGGACGGAGGCAATCTTGATCAAGCCCTTAGGGGGGCGATCTTTTGCCGATGTTCTGGGTCAGATTAGATCGCAGGCCAAACCGAAGAGACCGACACCGTTATCAAGTCTATTCGGCGAATCCAGAACGGGGATGTCCTCCTCGAACTGGGGAAGTCGAGTGACAAGATCGGTTTTGCCGCTTCCCTCAAGACTGCACTTGGGGACAAAGGCTCCATCAAGGCCCTAGAACCGAAGTGTTCGGTCGAGATTCGGGACCTTGATGCCCTCTCCACCGAAGATGAGGTGACCCGTGCGATCCAGGTGGCACTCCCGGAGATACCGGCTGACGGAGTGAGGGTATGGCTGACAAAGCCAAACCGAAGTCAACTCCGGATTGCTGTCGCTGAGATGGGCGAAAAGCACGCTATTAAGCTGGTTAGCCTTCAGCACCTTAGAGTCGGTTGGGTCAGTTGCAGGCTCAAACGGAGGGTGGTAGTTTCGAGATGCTTCCGCTGTCTCGGTTTCGGCCACTCCTCCCGAAACTGTAAAGGGCCCGACAGGAGTGCCAACTGCTTCCAGTGTGGAAGCCAGGGCCACAAAAGCAAGGAATGTTCCTCGAGCCCATCCTGCTTCCTCTGCAAGGATTCAGGCTCCAGTGCCCTCGGTCACTTACAAGGGTCTGGTCAGTGCGGTGCCTTCAGAGCCGCACTTGAACAGGCAAAAGGCAGCGGCCGGTAATTCGCATCCTCCAGGCCAACCTTCACAGATCCTGGGGAGCTGATAACCTTCTAGATCAGCTCGCCCGAGAACTTGGTGCTGACGCGCTCCTTATCAGCGAACAGTATCGGGACAGAGACCCAAACATTTGGATCTCCGACAGCCTCGGTACTGCTGCATTTTGGGCGCTTAATACACAGGATGTCTTGGTGCGGAGTCACGGGCGCGACCGAGGATTCGTCTGGGTTTGGTGTAGGGACGTGACTATCTTCAGTTGCTACCTCATCCCCAACGAGGCCGTCCAGGACTTCCGCGACAAGATAGATAGTCTAGAGGAGTGCGTTCTCGGCACAACCGGGCATGTCGTCATTGGTGGCGATTTCAACGCCAGGGCTGTCGAGTGGGGGAATGCCTTCTACCAGCTCCCGGTTGAAATACATCCTGGATTTCATCGCCAGGGCCGGTCTTGTCGTCCTCAACCAGGGCGACACACCTACTTTTCGGCGCCCCGGGCAGAGAGGCACGATCTCCGACGTCACCTTTGCGTCTGAGTCGCTCCCTTCCGAGGATCTCTGGCTGGAGGGTTGTGGAGGACTACACGGGTAGCGACCACCAATACGTCGTGTTTGACCTGCATGATCAGGCAAATCGTCGAGTTTCCGCATCTCGGGAAGGGCCACGCCGAGTGGAACACCAACAAACTGGACGTGGTCAAGTTCACCGAAGTCATCTCTCGGGGAGCGCAGGGGAATCCTGGTGAGGCTGGGGCCGAGGCACTAGTAACATCCACGATGGAACTGATCGTCTTGGCCTGCGACCAGTCTATGCCGCGAAGGAAACCCCGACGCGACAAACAACCCGTTTACTGGTCTACTGAAGAGATTGCGGAACTCAGAAGAACATGTTTAAGAACTAGACGAGAGGCCACAAGAGCGAGAATTCCCGCAGACAGAGTTCGTAAGTCGGAGGCCTATAAAGCTGCGAGAAAATCTCTCCGCCAGGCGATCAACAGGAGCAAGGCAAATAGCTGGAGGAGACTTCGTGACGACGTTGACTCCGACCCGTGGGGCCTGGGTTACAAACTTGTAACACAGAAACTCGGCGCCCGCTCTCCACCTTCCATCATGGAGGGCGCCACCATGGGGAGGATCGTCGCTCCGTTGTTTCCTGAACATCCACAGCGACCGCCGGTTGACTTCGGACGGGTAGAGGACGTTCCACTCCTCACTTTCGAGGAGCTGGAAACCTCCGTTCTCTCCCTGAAGAGTAACAAGGCTCCTGGCCCGGACGGGATTCCCAGTGAGGCTTTAAAGAAAGTATTTTCAATCAACGCTGACTTGTTGTTGAAAATGTACAATGCATGTTTGGTAGAAGGGGTGTTTCCGGCTCCCTGGAAAACAGCCAGGCTTGTACTGATCAGCAAGGGCAAAGGTGATCCCGAGCTGCCGTCGTCCCACAGGCCACTCTGCATGTTGGACACGGCTGGGTAGCTGTTCGAGAAGCTGATCCGTTCCCGCCTGACTTCTGCCGTGGAAGCTGCCGGGGACTTATGCCCCCGTCAGTACGGCTTCAGAAAGGGACGGTCAACGATCGACGCTGTCACCGAAGTTCAGAGAGCTGTGGAGAGAGCCGAGAGTCACAACCATTTCTCCCGCCGAGTAGTGCTTCTTGTTACGCTTGATGTCAAGAATGGCTTCAACTCGGCGAGGTGGGTCGATATGTTGGATGCGCTTCGCAACACCTTTCGTATTCCTGCATATCTGTTACGGCTCATCGAGGATTATCTACGCTCTCGAAGCCTGATTTATGACACGAGGGATGGAACGCGGACGATGGAAGTCACTTCTGGTGCCGCACAAGGTTCAATACTCGGCCCGGATCTCTGGAACGTTGCCTATGACAGCCTCCTGAGGTCCGAGATGCCTGAGGTAACCACTTTGGTTGGGTACGCCGATGACGTTGCAGCTCTCATTGCTGCACGCAACGTTGAGCTGGCCCAACTGAAGTTGAACCGAGTTATGCGGGTGGTCAATAACTGGATGTCCGATCACGGTCTCTCGCTTGCTCTCAGTAAGACGGAGATTGTGATCCTCACGAAGAAGAGGATCGACACCGTCGTCCCGCTCCGAGTGGGAAGGGAGGTGGTCACATCAACTCGTGCCGCCAAATACCTCGGGGTTATGGTGGACACCAAGTTAAGCTGGAGGGATCAGATCTTCCGTACGGCGGACAAGTCCGCTAAGGTAGTCACTTACCTCAGTAGGCTGATGGCCAATGTCGGGGGTCCCCGATCCAGCAGAAGACGTCTGTTGATGTCCGCGGTCCAGTCCGTGCTCCTTTACGGGGCAGAGGTGTGGGCAGGCGCTCTAGATAAGGAGTGCTACAGGTTGCGACTCGCCCGGGTTCAGCGTCAAGCTGCCCTCCGAGTGTGTTCCTCCTACCGAACAGTGTCCGAGCCTGCCGTCCTGGTGGTCGCCGGAGTCATCCCTGTCAAGCTCTTGGCAGGGGAGAGGACAGCGATTTATCAGAGACAAGGCGAGATCGGCAAGGACACGGCAAGAACAGAAGAGCGCTCCCGAACCTTCCAGCAGTGGCAACACAGCTGGGAGCACGACAACCGAGGACGATGGACTGCGCGACTCATCGAGCAGGTCCAACCATGGGTGGAAAGGCGGCATGGCGAGGTGGACTACTACCTGACCCAATTTTTGACAGGTCCCAGCTATTTTCGGTCGTACCTGAACCGGATGGGAAAGACCTGTTCACCGGACTGCATTTATTGCACGGGTGTTCCCGACGATGCGGAACACACATTCTTCCGCTGTCCCCGTTGGGAAGAGACCCGCCTGGAGGCCACACAAATCTTTGGTGCATTTTCAGTGGACTCGGTCTGCCAAAAGATGTTGGAGGATGAGGGCAACTGGGATTGTTTGTCACAGTTCGTCCGGGGCATCCTCCTGGAAAAGAAAACCGATCTGGACTGCGAAGTGGCCCAGATCCCTTGATAGAGCGGCTGGATAAGGAGTGAGCCCCATGGGCGTAAGCCAAATTTAGGCCTAGCCTGACGTAATGTGACAAACAATTCCAGGTTAGATTCCTAAAGAGTAGAGGAGGTTTTTTAGTGGGTAAACCCGTTTTTTAGGGGAGCCCCACACTACAGGCTGGCTACCTGTGTGCGTAATGCATTTTTCCGCCTCTCCCTCCAAAAAAAAAAAAAAAAAAAAAAAAAAAAAAAACAGTCATCTTCATTTTCAATTAAATATTCTTGTCATGAAAGATAGTAAATTAGTATCTGTTTAAAATTAATTTTTTTCTCCAGCATAGTGTACGTTACGTAAATGTTATATGACATAGACAATTTTTAAATTTATTTTTCGTTGTTATAGAATAGTACAAATAAATTCCTCCCAGAAAATCATCTATGAGATTGATTCAATGTGTCTCGTTACTACTATACCCAAAGAAAAATAGTTTAATGGTTTAAATAAAAATGGTTTAAGAAAAATAGTTTCATAATAGTCGCATGCCTCAAATACAAATCTTACACTTGTATTCAATTTGATCTTACACTTTACATCTTACATCCCTCGGCAGTCAGTAGTCCACTGAAGCGGCGCGGCGTTGAGCTTGTAATCTTGCCTAACGGGGACAGGGAAATCTTAAGGCTAGGTAGATCCACTAAGCTGCTTAAGGTCATAAGTTACGGTTCGTTGTGTCAGTAAGTTTATATTAAAAGTTTTAGAAATCTTTAATTGCTTAAGAATTACTTTAAGTAAGAAATAGTTTCAGCCTTTAAAAAATGTGTCTTTGAAATGCTTTTAGTTCATTTAGCAAGGCTTGAAAGAGTTTCTTCCCATATATTCTGATTTGTTTTCACATATTGTCAGTTTGAGATATTATGAGTCTTGACTTAAATCATTTGTTATACTTGTGATCTTACCCAAAGAAGTGGATCTTGGTAATGGGAGTTTACTCTCCCTTTTTAAGAGCATGATACGCTCACAAATAAAAAGTTATAAAGCTAGTGAATTGTTGATCTGCCTTGACAGTAAGCCCCTTGTTTAAATTGAAACCTGCATCTAATGGTTTTACAAGATTTTTTTAATATTCTTATTAGTTTTATTTTGTTTTAAAATGGGGAAAATCAAACAGCTATTTTTAAGTGATTGTTATTGAATATACAGACAACTTTCAAATTCTTAATATGAATTAGGCTCTTGCTAATTTACCTTGAATTCATTCAACATACGCATTCCATTTCATTCTTTATTCGAACCTCACTCCTAAGGTGTCAGCGCAATGAAAAGGCATTACCATGAAACAAATATTAAGTCAAAGTGCGGTGGTTGGGATTTATTAAGATTGAAGATTCTTAGGTACCTAAAAAGGGCCTGATATAACGATAAAAATCAATTTTGGGTTGAATCTTTATAAAAGATAGAGATAATACTGCAAAAAGACCATTTGAGAAGTAACAATATTGATGAACTCACAATAGAGAGTTAATAATTAAACATCGGCAAAAATTATGTTTTTTTGCTAAACACGATTCATTGTCTGATAACAGGTTCTTCAAATTGTGGAAACCCAATGTTGTATTCAATTTGATTACATTCATGTAATGATTACGTTTAGATAATTTATACATATTTTGAAAACCACTTCAACAATCGATATACCAAATATTAGAGAATATATTCAATAACGTGCATGAAGTTAAATAATTAATAAAATATATACTTCAACATAAATTTATTATTTTAATGACGGTGAAAGTGTCATGTAGCACACAAAGAAAAGCATTTCTCAGTTTTTCTTCATTTTCGATTGTGATTCTTGTAAAATTCAAAACACTGTAAGAATTATTTCACCTTGGGTCAGCTTAACAACATCGATAGTAGGCCTATTTAAATAGGACAGACTTATTGTATAATACCAAAACAACCCATTAGAGACAAACTCAAACGAGTTGATTGCATTAAAAAAGTATGAAGCAAATCTTAAACACATATTTAACGATCATATTAATGTGGATATTACAATTGAATGGTTTTAAAAGGTTTGCGAAAAGGCATAAACAGAAAATATGGATTTGTAAAATACTATAAAGGAACAACGACAAAAATGGACCGATTCAGTAGGTTTTCATAAAATCACACTGATACATTAATTACAGCTTGAAACATTTACTATCGTATAACACTCCTTGCGAAGGTTAAATATGACCACTTAAGCGTAGATATAGGACTGCTTACGACCGTCTTATTGCTGAGAGGCATCCACGGAACCGTGCTCATTAATAAAAAAGTAAAGTTTGTTTCAAATCCATATGGTTCAAGTGAGAATTGGTTTTGAATTTGAAGTTGAGGATATTTTGCACTCCTGATTACAAGGTTGATGCGACTTGGGATGAAAGGAAGGATCGGCAAATTCAAAAGATTGTGTAAGGTGTAAAACTTCGAGAGATTTGGGAGTGTGAATAAGTTTGTTGTCAATCTGCCAAGAATGAGTGCAGGTTTAGCTTCAACTATAGTTTTTCCCAGATAGTGTTTTTAGGGTAGTAAGTATATGTCCTTTATTCCCAGTAACGTGCTGGTCAACACCTGACAGCTGAACTGTTGACTTTGAGTGCTAAGATGTTAAGAATGTTAAGATCGCAGAGGCACGTTTGGTGATCAAATTACTCATACTACCGAGATCAATTAGAGCTCAAAATACATGAGGTTCGCCACATGATGATTTGATTTGATAAATAATTTGGCAAGAAGGATGGTAGTTACTAAGCATAGGCTGATTGTGTGAAACTAATGACATGGAGGTATTTGGTTGGGGCAAAGATTTATTTTCCTTGGCAGGATTGTTTGACTGATTTGTTCCATGATTTTGCTGAAGTAACTTATGATCAAATTTATTTTGATCAAAATGTAACACAACAAGGTGTTTTTGTTAATGTTTTTTACATGACCACAACGACTTGCATGTCTTGGTATAATGCGTTCCTAACCGAGAAATACATTTTTTATTTGTTTTTCTAACTGAAACCATTGATGAGGTGACAAAAAAAACTTTGGGCATATGAATACGATTCGACTGATTACAGCCAAAACACGAAAAAACTGTGTTTTTTTAAGTTAGACTGTGTCACTGTCATTGCGACACTTTTACAGGAACTTTCTTCCGTGTTGCGTTTGGTCAAGTTTGCTTAGTTGAACATCACTAACACAAATTTTCTATGTTAGCATTGCGTCCTGTACATGGTTACGCTCATTATTTAAGAAATTATAATGGTTTGTTTTGAATCCAGTGATTTTTTGTTAAGAAGTAATGTTTTTTTGAAAAGTTTTAAACTGGTTATGGTTTTTTACTGAGCATGAGATCCATCTCTCTCATTAAGGTGACAGATTGTAAAGGATTAGTATTTTGGACATCATAGTTTAATGCTTGAAGAACTTTTCAGTATTGAAGTGATTAACAAATTGCCTAACTCCGTTTATGTTTGATTGGGAAATGTAGGGCAGGTCTAAAAGTTGGTTGATATGAAGCAATTAATTGAAGATGACGATCAATATGGCATTTCTCGTGTAACAAAACGGTTTGCGGTATTATGGTTTTCAGCAATAATGTCAAAACTTTTAACAAGGCTTAAAGATTCATGCTCAAATAAACCTACGAGGTATTACGACATCCGATAAGGAGCTGTTGTTGTGAATGTTGGTGTCGTTAAGGTTTATATACGATGATCATGTCGACAGGTCATTGATATATTTGGGAATATTAACCTTTGGAATATTAATATTCAAATAACCTGATACTTGAACGTGGTAATGAATTTGTTGAATAAGTGTGAATATTAAACTTGGTGCCACAATAGGGTTTGTAAGTTCCAGCAATGGATTCAATTATCAATGTGAATTAAATATGAACAAAAAATACCTTAATTTAATTTAGGTCGGAAATAATTTAATCCAGTATAACAATTAATTTGATCTGTATTACTATTATGCGTTGTAAGCTACCCTCATAATCTTCATTTTGTATTTACTTTAGCAAGATATGTAACTATTATTCTTTCTTGGATTTTAGTAAGGTGGTCAGACTTATGAGTAATTGATCTACAGCGTTTTAAATTAATGGCTGCAAATCTTGCTTCAGTAGTTAGTCGCTTGTGTGTTTCCAAGCAAAACTCAGGCCTTCGAGGTGGTAACATTCTTACTAGTAGTTATGTCTCATGAGCTAGACATGAAACAAAAGATGAAATAAGTACTGAAAAATAAAAGAAGTGACATATCCATGGCTCTGAAATGAGAATTCGTGACCAACTAATTATGGTAAGTTTAAACATAATTGTCTATTAAAACAGCTATAATAATTTGGTTCATTAATATAATACTTCAAAGGACTAGTCATGTTTTCTTTAAAAGAAACATGATAGAGATTATATTGTTTATTGAACTTGTTTTAAAATATAATATAATATTATTAGGTATCATTAATGGATAAAGTTTGTTACAACTAAGAGTACTTTCACATTCATGGTAATGTCCATTCTTGTTTTTATGAATTATACTGTCACCCAACTTAGTCTTGTTTCTAAACTTTCCTTTCAGTTTTTCTGTTAATCCAGCTTATTACTTTACATGTTCATCCACCTTCGAGTTCACTTTGTGTCACTTTATTTTCATCGCATAATAATAAAATGACTAACAATAATTCAATTAGACTGTCAATTTAAGATTCAAAATATTACTTTAAGGATTTAATTTATAATGAGGGTTAAATTTAACACAATTGTGCACGTTTTGTAATTCAGAATAAGATTTTTCAGTACAATACTGGCTTTCGAATTGGTTATTGGATTTCAATAAAAAATAAGTAAAGAGTTATAAAAGAGTTTTAATATAATTATTCAATATTATTGAATTGTTATAGTTTGAAAAAAATACGTTTACTAAATTCACAAATAATTATAAGTATGTCGATTTTTAACTATTTATTATTGTCAATTAATTAAAGTTATTACTTAGGTTAATAAAAAAATACAAAGTTTTCAAGTCTGTTAGAATAATAATTTTCGTCTCTAGGCTTTTGTCCTTTAAAGATTAACAATACAACTATATACCAAATTGGATTGAGTTTGCATCATCTAGCCAAACCAAATATCGATGTTATATTGTTATAACATTTTGTTTCATTTACGGCTGTTAGTTCTACAACAAAAATAATATAGTTTACGCAAGAATATAAATTAAAATGGGTTATCTATATTTAAAATTCAAATTAACGGTGAGTGTCTTTATGTTACCTTCATTTAAAGAATAATGTTTGTTTGTTGTTAATTAAAAAACTCTTTACAACATTTTGTGGACTATTCAGAAAAGTGGTTTTAAAAGCGCGAAACCTCTTCTTTAGTGCAAAACAAAATTAAAACAATAATAGAAAAAAATCACAATTATCATGTATTTTGGTTAAATAATTTTACATTAATATTTGATTTGTGGTATACCTTACAAAACTTAAAAGTACCACTCTTGAACATAGTTTTATCTATAAAAAATTAACTCCTTATCTTAATAAAGAATTCTTGTTGCTAACAAATGTATTTTTATCATAATATTTAAAAATAAATTTCATCTTTATAAAATGAATATCAGAATAAATTAGTCTTTATAATTATTTTGTTGGTCTTATATCTTTCTTCGCTTTAAGTTATCCTCCTAGTTTCTAAAGAAACAATAACTCAAATAATCTGCAGACATGTTCCCCATGGTTTTCCTTATTTGTTCTTCCACGGATTTTTTCACTAGTGTGTCGAAAGTCTCAATCACTTTATAAAGTATGATCTGCCTTATCAGCTCACTCAGTTGCACGTCAAACTTGCCAAAAGATAAGAACTCCACGTCGCCCACCTCCATATGACAAGGTCCTGTGATGACTAAAGTGACTCTAACAAGGTTCTCTTTCGCGGTTGCTAAAGCTTTTCCTGTGTGGCCTGGAAAGAATACGACCGTAACCCTGTACTCGTCAAACATTACTGTCAATTTATTGAAACGAAGGTCGACAACAGCTTCAGTCGTGCCGGATGGTAATGCAGTCACTCTGACGTCACCAACCCTGGCCGCGTCTGAGAGGCCGTAGAGAGTTCCGTCATTCAGCGAAACCTGTATGGTGCCCCAGTGGAAACTTTCTTTCACGCCGGGCAACTCTGCAGAGTCGTTATACATGGAGATTACCTCAGCCAGAAGATAGTCCGCTGCGCTGTTGAGTACAGCATGATCACATTGCTGAAAACTGGTGTCTAACAACGTTAACAGTAACAATGATATGCAGACGTTGGAAGTCATTGTTGTGCAATCGGTTGTGTGAAGAGAAACAGATATTTTGATAGGATGTTAAATATTAATTAATAAGATAACCTTACAGTACCACCATTGTTCTTATTTATAACTAGGTTGGTAGAAATTATTCACTGTCATCTTTTCGTCACACTCGTTAAACATAGATCAAACTGAGTACAGTCATTGTTTAAATATTCGATACGGTTCAAATACGTTATTTTTTCGCGATGTTTCAAACCCATCATCGTCCAGCCTCAGCTTCGTTATTGTTTTATAATGAAATGCGATTACCTAATGGTTCACAGTTTTTTACACATTTACACTTTATTGGCAAATTTGAAGCATAACATTGAATATACTCTTAAAAGAGTTGGTCGATGCGTACCAAACACGTAATGAGATTTTGGTATAGTATTTTTCAGTTTATTTAATGCTGTGTCAAGAAGTATAAAACATGCCATGTGCCAAAAACCGAAAATAAAAAATTCACACGAAACGCATACATTTGAATATAACCAATTTAACACATCGGTACAAAGTAAAATAAAAATAAGTTTAAGAGAATTTTATAAACAACTTTAATATGAGTTTAAAATTATTACAAAATAATCTTAATATTAGTTAAAATTAGTAATTTTTTTATATTCATACGAGTTTTAAAACAAGTTTGTAATTTTAAAATTATTACAAACTTATTTTAATACGAGTTTGTAATCATTTTAAAATAAGTGAAATTGTATTTAACATTGTAATATGGGTTGGTAACAATTTTTTTATCAAAATTTATAATTAATGCATTTCTGCTAACCAACAGAATGAAATTATGCTAAAAAAACTGACCAAAAGTTGTATCCCCTCGTGAGGTTTTGAACCCCTGACTTCTCATTCAATGTCCTATCGCTTTAACCCCTTGAGCCACTTAAACTGTACCTTAAAGTGTTCTTATTTACTACTTAAACTTATGCGAATCTGCTTTCACTGGTGCACTAGGGAGATAAGTAAATTTGAAATAACTTACAAATTGAACATTTTCAGATGTTTTAATAGTTTAATAAAAATTTCAAAAGTTTTTGGTTGTAAAAAATTTTTTTTATTTGAATTTTATAGACTATTTTTAATATTACTACGATACTACATAAACTTGATATAATTAATATTCCATTAAAAAAATGTACATACATTAATATATTAATTGAGTTTAATTTAATTTAATTATTATAAAATTCTTTTGAAGAGGTTAACAGTTTAGTGTCACTTGGTATACCAATAAAAATCTACGGTTTTATATATGCCCACTGCTTTAAAATAATTTTCAAGTACAAAAAATTTCAATAAATGTAAAAATGTGATGTAATTTGAATTTGATGTTTTCAACGTTAAAAGATGTAAAAAAATTTCTTTATTTGACTTAGAACTTTGTAAATACAAAAAATTTACTTTCCTTAATTTGACAATGTTAATGTTAATTTTAAATAAAATAAAAATTCTGTGTCACGTGGGTTACAGTGTGAGTATTTGAAGTTTTATTTATTTATTAAGGGTTGGTACAAAAGCAAGATTCTATTGATTTCCTAAAGAATAATACAGGAAGCTTCAATTCAATTTCATCTGTAATCAGTTTAACTGATGTTTCAAAATAATAATCTTGTATCTTTTTTTAGAATAATAATGTTAATTATTATTATTACTTTTCCTTTAAAATTATTTGGGACTTATTATTAACTTGTATTAAAATAGTTTTGAGTTTTAAGGACTTATATTATGAAAAAATATGTGAACTTATTTGTAAATAATTTTGTAATAATTTCAAAATTGTTGTAGTATAAGTTGTAGTATAACTTTTTGCTTTAAAATGATTATAAAATTATATTAAAATAATTTTGATATAAGTGTGATCGCCTTATATTAAAATCATTTTAAAATTATAACAAACTTATCACAATATCAATATAAAACTTGTGAAAAACTTCTTTTAAACTCATTTTTATGGTACTTGGGGTATGTAGGTAATAAATCTGAAAACTTTAACCGATTAGGTTGTTGTCTTTTAAATGAATATAACTAAAATTTAAACATTAAATATCCCCAAAAACATAGTAATATTACGATCCAATAAAAAGTTATATCTTGAAAAAGAGATATTGAAACAGGAATACTTAATAATGTGCTTAATACGTATGGGTATATACTTAATAATATACACTTAACAAATTATTAAGAGTAGTTTATAGTAAAAATATTGCTTGGAAATAATAAAATCAGCTGATATTTGATGAGTTAGAACCCATGTGTTAGAACCCATGTGATGAGTTAGAACTTGCATCACGTGTCTCAAAAAACCAGTGTGCAACCCCATTGAAATCTACTGTTAGTTGTGAAAAGAGAGCAGAACAATCTGAACTTCAGCTAGGCTACGAATGGACGGTAGTAAGAAGCTTGCCAAAAATAAACAGTTTTTGCATGGGATATCGAAATATTTGACCATAAAAAGCAAAATGTAATATGTTAACGTAGGAAGTGTTAAAGTCTCCAGGTACTAATGTGCAGTTCAATTAGTTTGATTAAATGTTGATATTACTGCATTACTAGGGGAGGGTATAACCTAATATATTTTATCTATTTGTCTTTTCAAAATATATTTTCCTCTCTTACATTGTGGCGTAACACTACTATAAAATTAACACTATTATACCTTTATCTTGTTCATTTTATATATTGAGCGTAGTTTTAGCTAAGGCTAACGTTAAGACAGGAGTGAGTCAGATTCCTTTTCATTAATTTAAGAACAATGTAGAAACTTAGAACAAGCTCCAACTTGAAAGAGTTACTAGATAGGATATATATTAACGTTTTTATAATTCATAATATGAATCAATCAGAAATAATGACATAACTGAAAAAGTGACAAAAAGATTAGGGTTAGTATAGTGACACAACTACGAACTAAATGGTCATTATTATAATACTCTCTTACCTTCGGTGATGAAGAAAGACACAACTACAAAAGTGTCGTTATTCCACGAAGAAAACCCACGGACTTCCTTCAGAAACTCAAAAAGTGTCACTATTCCACTTGGGAGCAACATAACCTCTACGCACCAACTCTGAAGAGACACTGTTCTAGAGTACCTGGATTCAAAATGGCTGCATGCTATAACGACACTTCTGCTCCCTGGTGGCAATATGTTGAACTACAGAAGTGTCACTATTCCAGAGTTGTAGAGGAAAGAAATGCCTTTCTTGACATAGTATTATCTAAAATTTTGAAAATTTTTAGTTGTGACGTTATTCTTGCGGGTGTGCGATATTTTTTGCATATGGCTGGAACTTTGTTTAAGGTCAAAAAGTTGATCACTTCTAAAAAGATCCAATGAACTGTGAATTAAATAAAAGAGTATTGAACTTAAGTTTATAGTTTATCGAATGAACTTTAAAATATTATACTGCATCACAGTTTGATAATATGAAAACAACAATAATGAAATATTTTTTAATATATAATTTAACTATACATATAATTTATAATAGAGCATCCCAACATTTTTATTGCATACTCCTGTCATAAATATTACAGTAAATAAAACACTTGTTTTTAGTACATATTTTTTCATAAATCACACATACATATTTACATGAATCTAAACTATTCTGTTATTCATTTATAGACACTTTAGCATATTCTTCCAGTTTTTACTTTGGCTGATTGAACTTAAAACATTTATAAAGGTTTCTTTGTGGTTGACGGATTTTGACACATTTAATTTAATTGGTACATTTGAAACATAACATTAGAAATACACTTAAGGGAGTTGGTCGATGCGTGCCAAACACGTATGCCAAACGTTTAAGGAGTTTAGGCAGCTTACAGGGAGCAATGTTTTTCACTAATCGCTTTTCTAACTAATGGTGCCTTTTAAAATAAAGTACTCTGCTTTATTGTTTTAAAGTATAAAATATATTTAAGATATATGATTTATTTTTTAATTAATATGGGGCGAGTATGACCAAACTATTAAACCGATTTAAATATTCGTAGTACAAAATCAAATATTAACATTCCAATATGTCCAGGTTTTATTTGTATTTTGAAAATACTTATATCGATTGGGTCAAAATTGAAAGAAAACTTTTCTTATGGAGAATTAACATAGAACTAAAATTTCAAGCTTGTAACAATGAATCTGACCATACACCACTGGACCAATTTACACATGTTTAGTACCAAATAAAATGTCTGTTCTATTCAATTTCAGGTATTAACTCAATTTTTTTTTTCTTTTTTAAGGAAATTAAAGTCACTTGACAATTTAAATAGAGTAAATGTTAATCCTATTCCGGTTGAGATCTGAAGTAAAATTGCACCGATTTACATGCGGGTTGAGTTAAATACAAGGTTGTTAAATCTATATTTGCCCATTTTACTGAATTTGACCCGCTCTGCGCTGCACGGATTAGTCTAATATGCCAATGAAAAGCATATCCAGCCACGTCGTATCTTCCTCGCTTCCATACCGGCGATGTTTATTAGTGCTCATGTAGTAGAAAGGACTTATGAACACCGCTGTTGTTCACCAGCCTCGCATCTCCGGTATCCAGCTCAGCTTGTTTGAGCTGGTTGAAAGCGTCGTCGTGTCGCGGCTGCACCACTGTGTAGTTGTGGTTTCGATGAACGACTCGCATCTTGCAGCAGAACTAATTAGCTGTAGTTGTTCACCTCAAACCACTAATTAAAATGCTTGTGTCTTTACAAGCACTGTTGTGAGTGAAGTACCTCTACTATAATGGTTGTTCAAGCAAAAGCAATATATTTAAATTAAAATTGTTATTAGCAAATATAATGCAATTTAAAAATTAGTTATTAGGATTCGGGAAGAATAGATATAAGATGAGTTCCTTTTAATGAAACTTTTAATGAAAAATAAAATGTTAATATTTTATAATTAATAAGAAATTGCAATCACAAGTATTACAATTTTTACTTGTATATACAAAAGGCTTAGCATAAAAAGAAACTTTTATCATTAAAGATTAGCCCTATATTTTCAAAAATACCCCCGTTGCAGTAGACCTGAGTATTCAACAAATTTCCAACAGGATTAAAATTTTTAACTTTCCCCATAAACACTATGGGTACGAGGCCGTGCGTTTGCTGCTTTGGGGGTATTGCAAGTAGATATAGGAAAATCAATTCCCAGTGGATTTAGACCTAACTAAATTGCATCAAATTCTGATTTTTTTAATTTTCCACATAAACCCCACAGTTGTCTTGGGGTTAAGTAAGTAGGTTTGCCGCCATATGGGTGCTGTGAGTAAATATAAGATAAACCCTACCTAGTGAATGTACATACCAAATTTGATCAAGTTATGTCAATAAATAAGTGAGATAGAGGGTTTTATTAATTTCATAAAAAAATAACATGGAAAACCTATTTTTGGATTTTCTCCGTAACCTGTTCAGCCATGTAAAAAATTCACAATACTTTATTGTTTGTTTTTTAAGCTTTTTAAATGATTTCAGCTAAAATTGTTGAATTTTGAAAACTTAAGTGTAAAAGTCTTTTTAGTTTATTATACCACAGTTTGATCACAACAAGACAAATTACAAGATTTTATCCAGAATGTTTTTTTTTTACAAATAAACTCTTATAAGAAGGTTAAACCAATTCAATTTTTAGAATAACATATGTGCCTTTCATATTTTATGATACCTATGCCAATGTTCGTGCACTTCAAGCTGCCGCTTATCAAGACACCTCCACCTATCAAGGGCGATAACACCTGAGCTTGTAGCACCTCTTTAATTGCCCATTACGGTGATATACGGAACCTTGCAACACAACTGTAGTTGCATTGCGGCTATTTATTGAACAGCTAAGTTCACTCTGCTTTCTTATTGGACACTTACATCAAGCCTTGTCAAGATCATCCACACATTCATTCGATTTTTATACCACCAGAGTTTATTTTAAGTTCTAGAAAAATATTTTATCTTTTTTTTCATTACATATTTTATTATATTGAAACAACATTAAACGAAAGCATTTTAAATACTAAAGAAATGTTACTAATCGTAGTTATTTATTTGGTCAGTGGATAATTAATCTTAGAAGTTTCCTTCTATTGAAAAAAATGTTTCAATGAAGTTACTATACTGTCCCTTTTACTATCATCTCATAATTAAAATCTTATTGATAAATTTCAATTTAGCTATTTTTTGCTGAATACGTTACCTATTTTATAAAATATATCTTAATATATAAAGGAAATATATATAAAGGAAAGTATATCGTAAATTAGTAATAAATTCAGCTTGTATAAAGTAGTAAAATTAAAACTTATATTTGAATTTTAATAGAAATCAATTGCCTAATGAATTACTTAAAGCATATGAATTCTATACTTATCTGTGTAAAATTTATTGTACTTCCATAAAACTATATGATATTCAATTTTTACTATTACCTAGAAGTGCTAAATTAAATAGGTGATGCTGTAATGAAAGTTAGGCCCGTGGTGGTTTAAGTTAAAACGCTGATATTTCAACCTCAACCAGCCAAACTACATCAGTTTGTTCAATATTTCTTCCAACACTTATAAGGTATGCAGGGTTTATGGCACAAATAATTACTTATTTTGACTGGTTGGACAATTTCTGGAATACTTACATTAAATCCCTCTTCAAAAGTATAGAAAAGTCAGCTTTAAAAAATAACACAAATTTAGTTTTAGTTTTTGGTTAATTTGGTTGCCTTCTATAATATGTGAAAATAGTTTAAAAGCCTATTAAAACTTGTTAATATTAATATTATTACTGTTATTATTAGTATAGTTGTTTGAGTCTCTGTCCTTTATCAATATCTCTTATTAATTAAAATGACTTAAAAATTAACACATAAGTATATTAATATTCATAGGCATAAAAATGGGAAATTATAGAAAAATAATACGATATTATGTATTTAAATAATACTTCAATAGCATACTTGTTAATGAATGTGTGCACTGAAGGTCGTGTTTAACTGTAACATCGGTTCAATGTCAGGTCCAATTTTTCAATTTTTCCAATCTTAGTTTTTTTTTTTTTTTTTTTTTGTAACAATACAAAAAGTACATCTTGGTAAATAAAATATACTTTGGATATTTACTTTATGACATTATTTATTGTGTGTCTCATAATATACCCGCTCTGGTTTTTGAAATGCAACCGCTACCAAGCAGCATACCAACCATCTATAGCCTAGAAATTTGCTATATGTTTTTTAATTCGTTTATCAAATCTAACTTGGTTGTAGATAAAGTAGAGCATGTATCTTTTAAACAACCTTTAAGTCATTCGTAAGATTTTTGGAGTAATCACTTCGCTCGTGTTGTAACTTACATCTCACTTGTCGCTTGAATGTCTTCGTTACAATCATTGCATAAACTAATATGACTATAATATAACTAAAAATAATGTACGATGCCTTATGTTTAATTTATTTTTTTTTATTTATTTATTTCCAACGGCAAGCAGCCAATTACAAAATATACAATACATGCAAAATATACAATACATACAAAACATACAATACATGCAAGATGGCAAAGAGATCATTATATACATTTCAACACTTCATTACAGTAGGATATACGTAATAGCCAAGACTTACATAAATAGACATAACTAATAACTTAATAAATAGCAAACTAATAACAAATAACTTAACAGAATAAATAGTGGAATTTATATATTAAGCATCAAGTATGAGAATACAATTGCTAATTCAAAAAAAAAAAAACCAACTATTTCTAGAACAAATCAGAGCAGTTGTAAAGACAAACTATAAATTACAATTAATTAACAACATTTGACAATATGTAACAAAATATACAATAATAAATTAGATATGGTGCAAAATAAATATACATTAATACTGAATTTCTTCCGTATCTTCCTCAGTTAGAGAGAAGCTGGTGAGCTTGCCTTCGAATCTGGTGGATGCTGTCGAAGAAGAAGTCACACTCCGCTGCCACTCGGTTACCCAGTCTGACAAATCGAGCAAGAGGACTGTTGAAGTCGTAGTTGGTGGAATGATGACTGCGGCACATGAGTTCTCGGGACCTGGTGTTCGAAGGAACCTTGAAGTTGATTTCTGCCAAGAGATCCGAACTTTGCACAAGGCCATTGATTATCTTGAGCAGGAAAACAACATCAGCAACATCACGTCGAAGGGTCTTACCCTTCGAAGGAAGATTTAGCCGGGTAGAGAGATTCTCGATGGGTACATCCAGAAAACCGTAGCCAAGCCGCACCCCAACCACACGAATGAAACGCCGCTGTATGGCTTCCAATCTATCCTTGGTGCAAGATGTGTAGGGTGACCATACTGGACTGGCAAACTCCAAAAGTTGCCTTAAAAGAGAGCAGTAAAGGGAACGAAGAGCGACTGGGTTGTTGATGCCTCTGGTGAATCTTGAGATGAATCCTATCATCTTGTTGGCCTTGTTGCAAATTTGTTCTATATGATCAGAGAAGTTCATGCTTCTATCGAAGTGAACGCCAAGGTCCTTGATACTTTGAGCAGTTGGAATTTGAATACCAGATATGAAGTAAGGATTTATTACTGGTGATTTGATACGGTGGAAGATCATAGTGGAACATTTGCTGGGGTTGACAGCCATGCCGTTTGTGTTGCACCACTTTTCAATAGCATATAGGCTTGTTTGCATTTCATTGAAGTCTTCGGGTGAGGAAATTTCGGTAAAGATCTTCAAGTCGTCTGCGAACAGGAGAGCATTGACCGATATTACTTCAGGGAGGTCATTTATAAAGCCATTGAAAAGACAGGGCCCCAACAGAGACCCTTGAGGAACTCCTGAAGAAGGCGAAAAAATGGTGGATTTTGATTGCCCAATTTTAACAGTGAGTGAACGGTCTTGCAAGTAGCTGGATATCCAAGATCACAAAGGGTCAGCAACACCGTATGCCGCCAAATTAGATACAAGGACAGAATGGTCAACTTTGTCAAATGCCTTTGCCATATCGATATATACGGCATCAACCTGTTTCTTGTTGCGAAAAGAAGCCAATACATATTCTTGAAAGAGTAGAAGATTGGAGACGGTAGATTTGCCGTGAACAAAGCCGTGTTGATATGTATTAATAATCTTGGAGAAATAAATATTGAGTCCGTCCACTACCACGCTTTCAAAGACTTTACCAATCGCAGGGAGGATGGTTATTGGCCGGTAATTCCTTACATTAGTTGGGTCACCAGTCTTATGAAGTGGTGTGATGTAACCAATCTTCAGTGCCTTAGGAAAAATGCCGCATTCCATCGACTCATTGAATAAATCTTGAAGGGGCTCTGCAAGAAAATCACGACAATAATGAAGTACTGATGGGGGGATGTTATCGAGGCCAGCTCCCTTCTTGATGTCCAGATGCTCAAGTTTAAAATTGATTTCTTCACGGGTTACTTTTATGTTGCTGATGCAGTCCAAGGTTGGGTAGGCATAGTTAACGCTGGAGTTTGACGGTGGAGAAAATACAGAACAGAAGAAAGTGGAAAAAAGATCGCACTTGCTAGCAGTATCTTTGGCTTCTTTTTCGTCTAGGTAAAGACAAGAGGGAATGTCAGATGATCTTCTTTGGGCCTTGACATGGCCCCAAAATGCTCGAGGATTGGAAGAAATGCTAGATCTAACACTTGACAAATAGTTCGTATAGCATTGGCGGGATAGGTTCTTATAAGCTTCTCGGAGAGTGGCAAATTCATGGTAATGTGCAAGATTTTAACTTGTTTTATAACGTTTGTGGGCTATCTTCTTCTGTATGATGAGCCTCTTTAGGTCACTAAAAAAACCAACGTGGGAAGTAAGTCACACCAAAGGTTTTCATAGGGCTCGCAGTGAGAGTAAGGTTTTCCAATATATTTCTTAAGTGAATAAATTTGTCATCAATTGGGATCGGCTGAGTAACAAAGCTCATATCAGCTCTAATTAGATTTTTAAGAACAGTTGGAAGGTCACATTTCAACAAGTTGTGGCTTGTATAGCTGTCAGGGCGTAAGTTGAGCTCCAGGTTTCTCCAAACTGTAGCTAAAGGAGGGTGGTAATTTTCCGGGGGGAGTAAGCAGTCAATGGACTTCTCAATATGTATTTCTTGGTCTGAACAGAAGATAAGGTCTAGGGTTACACCTCTGTGATTTCGAATGTGATTAACTTGATGAAGAGAGTGAGTATATGCCATATCACGTAGGTGTTCACATGCTCGGTGTGATATACGTCCTGAAGTTGCAGTATCCAAGTCGAATTCGGGGAGGTTGAAGTCACCGAATATAAAGATGTCCTTAGGATGGTTGGCCAACTCAATGACTTCAGTGACAGCTTCGCAAAAGTCACTATACATAGAGACTGAATTTGAAGGTGGAATGTATGCGCAGATCAGCAGGAGGTTTGAATTAAGTCCTAAAGCTAATAGGACAAACACACATTCAATATTGAAGCTTGAGTGAAGCTGTCTACTGGGAATCTTGTTGCGGACAGCAATTAGAGAACCACCTCCGGACTGCTTATCACTAGTTTCTATTGCTCGATCACACCTATGCAAAATGAAAGCATTGTCACCAATAATTTCAGAGTCCACGATGTCAGGGGAGAGGTTTGACTCACACAGCAGAATAATATCATTGACTGTGGAAGCTAGATTGGTTTTCAGTTCAGTTAATTTTGATCTAAGTCCGTTTACATTCTGACAATAAATATTTAAGTGATTTTGCTGCTTGCCGTTGGAGTTTATGCGTTTTTTGACACTATTGTAGGGGATCCGTTTATGTATTTAATGGTTAAGTTTTCTTCTCCTGCCTCTTGTCTGGCTTTTAAGGTAGCTCGAAGTTTTTCTAAGAACTGTCTCTCTTGCGGAGTTCGATCATGCGAAAGTGATATACCTTGCATACCTACAGGAACATCGTTTTCTTTGAAGTTCTTAAATATATTTACCGCAGACCTTTCTGATGGCATACAAATAACCAAAGGGCGAGGTTTGTCTCGTGGCTTTAACTTTCCCAGCCTGAAGTAGCGAACATCAGGAAGAGAAACTTGACAATTCATGTGTGTTAAAAATTCTCTTACAAGATTGGAGTCGTGAGATTTTGAGGCGACCGCTGATGAAGGCCGAGCGAGTTCTGGAAGGTTGTGGATGATAATATTTTTCGAGCGCCGGTTACGGTCGTTACATTCTGATACGAGATTTTCCATAAGTTGAGCATCATTGGTGGATCTTTTTTCTTTGATTGCCGAGACTTCGGCTTCAACTTTGGATAGTCGGGGTTCAAGTTCTTCTAATTTTGCAGTAACATTATCAAGGTCTTCTTTAATGGATTTGAGGCCTTCTGACAACTCATCTTTTGTTGCAAGTGACGAAAGCTTTTTTAGAATTTCATCCAATTTACCATTGATGGGATCAGCAGTATGCTTTTTACAGTCTGTTCTGGTTTATTGCCACTTTATGTTATTATAACTGCTTATCCTTTGGTACTCGGGTTTCGTCATTTTAAGGCATTCTCGGTGGAACCACCTCTCACAGGGGTCGTCGCAACATACTCCCTCATCCGAGTCTAACACCTCTTTGACGCATATGGGGCAAGAATTAGACATTATAATTGTTGATGAAGTTTCAGGGCTGGCAGCAATGCAGTCACTCTATTATCACAAAGAGAGCACTTGAAATCAAAGTGGCAAAGGACAGATTCACGCCCATCAATACCTCCTCGACAGCTACTCGATTCACCGCCGAGAGTGTAAGATGAACGTTACTTTTTATAGTGTGTAAAGTGATGTGGGGACGCTATGAAGAAGGCTGTGGACGAGAAAGTGAGCTGCGCAGATTCCTCTATGTGTGACGTCACAGTTTGTTTACATTTGCACAGGTAGCCAACAACGACGTTAGACCTAGTTATCTTTATTGTTAGACACAGTTTTGGAGATCAGTTTTGTGAGTTTGGTAGTTATTTCGGGAGTTGCTGGGGTTTACACATGATACATTTAACTTACAAGTCTATAAAAATTGTGAAGTGCGAGTGTGGATAACAGTTGAGTGCGAATACACAGGTAAATAGGCGCTAGACAAGCAGGCTAGTTTCCGAGCAACTGAGTAATTCGGCCATCTTGGAAAAATTTTTTTTTTTTTTTTACATTTAACATTTTAACATTTTGACATTTTTTGACATTTAATAAATTGTCATCGAAATCACATTTCCCTCCATTTCCATATCCGTCAAACTAATTTTAAAACATGCAAATTAACGTTAAAGTAAA
This sequence comes from Neoaliturus tenellus, assembly GCA_030545055.2. Taxonomy (NCBI): domain Eukaryota; kingdom Metazoa; phylum Arthropoda; class Insecta; order Hemiptera; family Cicadellidae; genus Neoaliturus; species Neoaliturus tenellus. The sequence goes on from CM061533.1 coordinate 110,848,492, forward strand.
AATTTGTCATCTCCTTTTTTATTTATTTTCATTTTATTAAAGGTGTATTTAAAAAAAAAAACACACAAAAATGTTTGATTAAAAAAAACAGTTGGCATCCAACGTAATGATGGTTTGTCTGATTTACGATAATCTTTGATTTGTCATCACTTCGAAGAGAACCTGTTAGCAGTACTATTCTGGGATCCAAATTAACAGTAGTAATCACAGTTTGGGGAGTCTTTATAACACACATTACACGTAATATCACCCCGGTGTTCGCAGTGTGGTTTAATTGCCCATTATACTGATATACTGGCCACTCCACTGCGATGCCGCGCAGCGCCATCCTACAAACCAAGAGGGCGGATGTAAACGGCAAACCAACACTGCGTTGTTTATGTGATAATTTTTTTTTATCGTAGAATGTAACCAAGTATCAATAAATTTTTTGTCGCTACAGGACAGGAGGTATACGAAATTCATAATACAAGTACTTTTACAAGAGGAATTATAGATTTTGTATAATTAATTCGATTTATCTTTTATGTACAGTAGTTTTGTTTAAATTAATTTGGTAGAAAAGTACATGTTACATTCAATTCATAACAATATTTAATTAAAGTTAGATTTCATAAATTAATTGCTGATTACATGTGTTACAATTTATGTTTAAACAAACTATGCGTTTAAAAGAACTTTACATTTTGATATTGTACTGTAATAAATTTACAAAATTTCGTTAGTACTATAAATTCATTCTATCCAACAATCAAATTTACTTATGGAATAGAACAAAATTGCTCTTTGCCTTTCTTAGATTTAGTTGTAATTCGAAATTCTTTGGGAGATTTGGAGTTTGATATATACCGCAAGCCAACAAGTAACAACAGATTCATCCCTCATGATTCCTACACTCATGGGTCACAAAAGAGAGCGGTATTCAACAGCTTTATCCACAGACTTTTAAACACCCCACTAAACTGTGAAAGATACACAAAAGAAGTCATCAAAATCAAACAAATTGCTAAATTTAATGGTTACAACGAAAATTTAACAGACAAAATGATCAACAAGAAGAAAAAGCGAATGTCAAATATGAAAAGAACAACTTGATTGGAAAATAATGAACAAGACAAAATTTGGCGATCAGTGACTTTTGGCTTGTATGGGAAAATAGTTGAAAAGGCATTCAAAAACCATACTATTATAAAAATAGGATTTTCTTCGAAATTAAAACTTAAAAATATTTTAGGAAACCCCAAAAGCTAAATTAAAGAAGATTAAAAATCAGGAGTTTACGAAATTAAGTGTCAAGATTGCGAAAAACTATACCGGACAAACCAAAAGAAACTTAAACATATGATTAAAAGAGCGCTTGAGTCATTTTAAATTCAACCGACCTGATAAGTCAGCTATGGCAAAACATGCATTGGAGACCGGACACACTTTTTCAAATATAAAATTATTAAAAGAAGTAAATAAAAGTAGTTATCTAGACGCATACAAAAGTTTAGAAATGAAGAAGAAAGAAAAATTTTTAGTCAACAACGAACATGGAATCTTACAAAGTTCGACTTTGCTGACATATCAAAATTTATAGATTTTGTATAATTTATTATAGTACAACATCAAAATTGTAAAGTTTTTAAACCCATAGTTTGTTTAAAGATAAATTTAACACGTGTAAATTTAATCATTGGTTTTATATACAGCTATAAGAAATTTTGTTCAGCTGCATTGGTCTGAAGATGTTATCTTTAATAATGAAAGGCCTAACCAAAAATTAAACAATTTTATTGGATTTTTGGAGTTTTCAATTTAAAATTTTTAAAGAAATAATTATTTTTTCAAACAAATGTAAAACAAATATTAAATTAACATCGTTCTGTAGGGCTTGAGCGTATTGATTTTAATCAGTTTCTTTTCAATGTTTAGTAAAAGTTGTTAAATTTTATGTCCTAACCAATGTATATTTTTTGCACATATCATATGATTTTAATCTGTTAATTTTTTTCACACAATATCATTAATTTTATCTATTAATTGTCTATTTGTACCTTTCCAGCAAATTCAATCATCAAATCGTATATTTTAAACTGTTACTGTAGCTTGTTCGGTCTATTAATTATATCATTATCAATTTTATTATAATATACTTTTTTATACTGTTCACTAATTTTTCTAAGCTATGGTATTCCATGCCTTTCGGATGACATCAACCCCCTGCTGTCTAGAACATGAGTGGATAATAAATGAAAAGAAATTATCATAGTGCACAGTCAAATACTATGAAAACTTCATTTACTGTACCCTATGTCAACTTCGTAAGTAGTATAAACCAGTTTTAAAGTTGACCTTGGTGAGAACATGTTAGTAAAAATTACTCTCCGTAAGGATTTAATGAGCATCAGGATCGCCCGTTCCCGCTAGATATGAAAAGTCGCATCTCACGTTGCTATAACCACATGGTGAAGTCACTCCAACGGCACCGCAATACGGCGTGGGGAGGCCTGAGACCCGGCGAAGCGATGTAGTGGCAAAACATTTGAACGTGTATTGATCAGGACCACGACTTTATCTTGATGTTCCTGACTAACTGAGTCGAGAAACGAGAGATGATTACGTTTGGTACGAGAGATGGTGTCTTGGAAATGAAACATAACAGTATTATTGCCTGGGAACTACTTACTCAGTAACGATCCAACTGTGAATCACGATTTTCAAACCCAATTCGCACCGATTCAGAATGCTCTTCAGCTGTTACTCAAATAAAAACATTCCTTGAAAACCAATAGAATGTTGATTAAATATTATGTTGATATTATGTTCAATATTATTAAATATTATGTTCAATATTATTAAATATTATGTTCAATATTATTAAATATTATGTTCAATATATGTTGATTAGAATGTTGATGTTATAGATATTAGCCATGAACCGAAATTTATGCAGAATACATTTAAGTCTGAAGAATTCAAAATTTCTATTGAATAGCCAAAAAATAAGGCTGCTGGATTAAGTACTAAGAAAACAAACATATATAAAAAAGATTTGCTTGGTGACAGAGAGGTGGTGTCTAGATCTCCTTAACAACTACACCGATTTCATGCAGATTCCAAAAACATAGAGAATGGTGAATACTATTAATTTTAAGGCCAGGTAGAGAGCCGAAAGGAGTAAATAATTTCCTTCCTCTTTTCTTGTCGTTTTATCTTTACAAGCCCCAAGAACATTAATTTCCTTAGAACCTTATATAACCCAAACTTAGAACCTTATGGTTCTGAATACTATTTTGAGAACTTTGAATGAATGTCTCATACAATAACCAGCTTGTTTTAGCACTGGAGATTACTCAGGGATGAAACAGTCTATTCAGGATGTTTCAGAACTCCCTACCAATATTTTAGGGCATTGTCCCCGGGTTAGAAAGATATCTAAATATCATATTTAAATTGTCCGGAAGCCTTTAGTTACTCACACAGCAGCCATTTGGTTTTTTTTCACATTGTAATTTTATTTCCGTAACGGATGGTTGTGTTCAGTTCATATTTGGTATGGATCTTCATTATACCAATGTACATTTTCAAGAAAAAAAAATTCCAATGAATATTTTCCAAATGGTTTCCATTTTAAAAATATACAGTGGAAAAATGTTTTTTTTTTTAATGTACATTGGTATGATTAAGATTCATACCGAATATGAACTGATTACAACCATCAGTTACGGAAATAAAAATTATCATGTGTAAAAAAAACAAAATGGTGGTTGTGTGAGTAAATAAAGACTTCCGGACAATTTGAATATGATATTATGATATCTTTCTAACCCAGAAACAATGCCCTAAAATATTTTCAGGGAGTTCTGAAACACCATAAACCAACACATTGAGGATGAGTTTGAACGTAAGCAAATCACGAGTTTTGCTTTCGTCGATCTTAGCATCGCTTACGACAAACTTAATTATAGACTTCTATGTAAGACCTAGAATGTAACAAGAGACTCCTAACTAGCAAATCTTATTCAATTCACCCTTCAAAATACGTTCTCCTTGTTGGTGATGGCGAGTTCATGTTATTATTTAGTAAATTATTGAAGACATTTTCCATCATTTATTAGTAAGAACAAATTCATGACTTTTTGGAATTTACGTGCTTGCCATTGATGGCACGTGGTTGGCTCCAGTGTGCTGTCTCCTGTTTGGTGCAGTGTATTTTTTTTCATTTTCATTTGTTTTGTCTTGTTTTTTTATTGCTTTCACAGTTTCTGTGGTTGCATTTTCTTGGCCATGGACTCAAAAACAATCTGAGACAGAGTGCTCAAATGTTAAAGCCGGAGTTCTAATAACTTTTTCGTAAATTTTAGTGATGTTGGTAACTTTATTTCCGATTTCATAATTATATTATTAATAAAACATAATATTTTAATAAATATTTCACCATGTATATCATAAAAATTTGGGTGTATTGATATTGTTTGTTAAAGATATTACCATATAGTGTATATTAAAACAATTTTGCTTTAAACTTGTTTCGTATTAATACTGATTATATACAAAATTTCGCCAAGTCTAACAAAACTAGTTTGAATTATTTTCAAACTTTTATTAAGACAATTCCAAAACCTAACTTATTTTAATCATTATTGAAAGATATTTCTATACAAGTTTTGAACAATATTCATGCTGCTTGTGAAATTAAGCCAAGTTCAACAAAGCGCAGGTATGGTTTCCAGGTTTCAACCTGTGAAACAGTGAGGAAATAATAAAACCTTAAGTAAAATGGAGACGACAGGAGCTCTAACATAATGACACTTACTTGTTTGTAAAAATGGAATGAGGTGTTTTTTTTAAGAAAATTGCCTAATAGTAATAAAAATGTGTGATCTTGAAACGAAGAAATGCGTTAGCTTACAACCACAGCTGTGTGGGTACAACTTAAAAAGAGCCATTACCCAACGATAATTTATCTACCCAACAGCCCGTTCCTGTGTTCAGTTCCTCCTTTTGGAAATACTCAGTTCCTGTGTTCTTGGAAGGTCCTTTCTGACGTCAAATGGTCTCTAGTAGATTCCCTTACTTTCCGGTGCCAAGTGATGGACAAGTGATAGTGATTAATAGAACAGCCGGTTTACTGTACGACTGTACGATACGTGGATGCGATTCTGAGTGCTGTTTCTTCCCTCGAAGAACTCTAGCGAGCCTCTTCCAGTATACCTACTCAGTGAGAGCATCTGTCAACTCCTCTTAGCCGTACATCAGGACGGACAAGACTGTATACACCATCAAACTTTTTCTACCCTACCGGGGATCTCCCACATTAGCCATAAGCCTGCTTCGTAATGTTTACCTTTGATATACCTGCTTGTCTTAATAGTTTACTAAAAGGAAATGACAGGCACATGATGGATTGTCTTGGGAGTGTCCCTGTTGGGCTGGAGGAGATGTTTGAGTCATGGTGCAGGTGGCAGTCCGGTTCTTAAAGGTCATAGCGAGGGAGTGCGGGAATGCATCTGGTGGAAATGGGGCCGAGGCCTTAGTAACGTAACATCCAAGATGGAACTATTCACCTCCGGTTGTCAATAGTCTATGCTGTGGAGGAAATTTTGTTGTGAGAGGCATCCCGTTTACTGGTGGACTTCAGAGATCTTAACCCCACGGAAAGCCTGTCTCCAAGCCAGACGGATCGAATCGAGGGCTCTAGATACCCTGATATCAGGGAAAAGAAAGCATTTAAAGGTGATAGGAAAGCTCTCAGTGGGGCCATCAACAACAGTAAGTCTGATAGCTGAAGGAGACTTCGAGAGGTTATCGACTCCGATCCATGGGGCCTTGATTAATACCCCTATAAGATCAGCGCACTCTCTCCACCTTCCATTATGGAAGACGGTTCTATGGACGTCATAGTAACCAGCTCATCCAGCGAGGCCATTTGTTGCTTTTGGATGGGTAGAGCACATTCCTCTCTTCAGCAATGAGGATTGGAAAACGCTATATCTAGCTAAGGAACAACAAAGTTTCTGGTTCAGATAGAATTCCAGGTAAGACCCTTAAGAAAATTATTTCTGCCGGTCACCATATTATGATGAGAATGTACAATGCTTACCTTACTGAGGGGGTTTTTCCATGCCCTTGGTAGAATTATAATATTGTGCTTCCAAGCAAGGGAAAAGGAGACCAGGACATTTCTGTCTCGTTACAGGCCTTTGTTTACGTTAGATACGGCCCGGATGGTTTTGGAGAAGTTTATTCTTCCCTACCTGAACTCTGCCATGGAAGTTTCTGGGGCTTTATGTCCTAGACAGTATCGCTTCAGATAGGGACAATCAGTTATAGACGAAATCTCAGAAGTGCAGAGTGAAATAGAAAGAGCCAAGAGCCACACCTATTTCTCTCGCAGAATAGTGCTTCTTGGTACGCTTGATGTCAAGAATGCTTTTCACTCCGGCGAGATGGGTCAATATGTTTGACGCGTTAAGAAACACATTTAGCATTCTAGTATATCTGTTTCAACTTATCGGAGATTACCTGTGATAGAGAACATTTATTTTTGACACCATAGACTGACATGGACGATTGACCTTTTATCTAGTTCCACGCAGACCTCAACACTCGTCGTGGTCCTTGGGACCGTCACCTATGACGGGTGCTTGGTGACCGATAATGTTGCAACACTCGTGCAGCACACGAAAAATTGAGTTAAAAAAGCTAAAACTGAATAAAGCTGTGCACGTTTTCAACAAATGGATAAGTGACCCCAGACTATCTGTTTTGTTGAGGAACACGGAGATTGTGGCCTTCATGAAGAAACGGATTTGCATCACTGTTCCGTTAAATACAGGAAATGAAATGATCCGGACCACAAGATCTGCTAAATATCTCGGGGTTTATGGTGGATACCAAACTCAGCTGGCGGGATCAGATCTCCCACACGGTGGATAGGCCTGCAAGGCGTGTCACTCACCGCAGTGGGTAAGAGTGATATTGGATGATAGTCATTTACCGATGTATGTTACCCCTTATTGAATATTGGCATGCCTATTGAGATCTTACAACTATATGGAAAGAGAAATATAGTTTATGATGTTGTTAGAAATGAGTGACGGTTTTGATTTCCTTAAACCATTCTAACTCGTATTTACATGAGCGGTATTTATAATAAATAAATAACATCCGCTTATTTAAATTCTCAGAGCCACTTATTTTAAGACATATTCTTTGTAGATTTTATATTGGTTTTTGTTTTAATAAATTAAAATATTCTAGATTACAACTTTTGGTTAAATTTTAAATTGATCAAATGCTATAACATACACATCGTATTTTTTTTTTTTTTTTTTTTTTTTTTTTTTTTTTTTTTACATAATCTTACTTTAAATAGTGAATAATATTACTAAATTCGTAAAAATATTTGACATAAAATTAAACATGACTCAACATATTTGATGAGTTTATTACAGAAGTTTATTAGAAGAATAATATTGTTAGATATAATAGTATTACAATCAATAAAAACTGATATTCTTGAAAATATCTATAAAGTAATATTCTTTAACATTTTAAGGACATTTCTTTTTTAACATTACCAATACATCCTTCTTTTCTTCTTTATAAGTTTTTTTGCTAACTAATCAATATAATAGAATAATTGTTCCCTTAACATTACACCTCTATGTATTAAAAATTAATGATAAAGGTATACAAAAATTTATTAAATGTCATTGGCGTGCGTGATTTTTTAATACATTTTGAATAAACATTTTCCTTAGATGCCCCGCTCCTCTCCGTCAAGTTTTATCAATATAACTCAAAAGATAATTACAACTACATAACAATCAATTAATTCGCTATCCAATTCTAAATTTATAAGATCAAACGTGTTATAAATACAGGTATTTTTTTGGTTTAAGGTATATTTTTGTGTTTTTTATATTTTTTTGCATGTGAGGTTATTTTTTTAAGTTTAAAAGCGTAAGTAATACCAAAGACTTGAGCACAAAGAAAAGAATTGAATTATTTTAAGCAATAAACACGGAAACCATGGAGCCCAATTGCTCAGGTTCCGGGGCTAATGGATCTCCAGCGTTGCTATTGTTCCAATGTTGCGAATTACGATATTAATCAACCTTGGACTTCCGGGCACTTAAGGCAACTTAGCTGTCAGTATGATAAAATAACTATTATTAAAAGTAAACATTTCCTCTTAAAGTTTCATGTTTCATTTAGTAAAATTAATTAACACATTTTCTGGGGATTTTTAGACCAATTTTATTTCTATTTCACTAGAAGTTTTACCTGCACTTTGGCCGGTTTCATCAGTAGTACTAGGTTAACAAAACGTAAACACTTAATTTTAAAATTCATCCATTAGTCGACATATAATATAAAAATTCAAATAAAATAAGGTGTGTAAAAATATAAAATAAATAAATTATAAAATTATATATATATAAATTATATGCAAATGCCATTCAGTAAAAGTTTTTAAGCAGCTTGAAATATGTATATTTTAACATATTTTAGAACCCAACAATTTTTGTATAGTATTTTATCATTTATTCAATGATACAATTTATACAACTGATTGATGTAATTTAAAATTAATTCTTTACATTTTGTTGACCTAGTACTACTAATGAAACCAGATAAAGTGTAGGTGAAACGTCTAGTTAAGAGTCATCTTCACCTTTGGGCCATTAGCCCATTGTTACGCAGTCGGCAATGTTAACCATACGGCTTTTATGCAAAACCTGGTATTTTATTCCGCTGTTTTGAACGCCGTTTTCAACCGATTTTCTTTAAACTTGGTAAGTGTACAGTTGAATAATTATATTAGGTTCCTCATACCTCAAAATAAAAAATAAAAAAATAAAAAAAATAAAAAAAAAACATAAAACATTATTCTCTGTGACGTCGCAAAACAACTAGATTTTCCTTACTTTTATGATTCGTTTGTAATTTTACTCATACTACTCATACTTTTACTTTTACTAATTTTACTCATATATCAGGTATTAGGGACCTAGTTCCAACCTTAATCTACAATAAAACATAAATTTTACCAATAAATATAAAAAAACGAGAATCCATAAGAAACAGGGGAATACGGAGGAATGTTTTCAGTGTTTTACAAGGGTGAAGATGACTCTTAAATTAAAATAAAATGTGTAAAAAAAAATAAAAAAACGTTTTAATTTAAAATAAACATGTGTGTAATAAACTGCCTTAAAAGTTGTTTATGTTGAAATTATACTTCTACTAGCAACACAGCCCGCTGTGGTATAATACGAAGGTTTCTATGAAAAAATAGTACATATATTCATTATTTCTGGAGAAATACCTAAAAGTTACAGAAATTGTAAAAAAAAACTAATCTTCTAATACTGGAAACAATTTTTATCTGAGTTTTTATAACAATCTCCCTTGTTCATTGATAGGAATAATTTTAATTGTAATGCCATCAAGTTAAACTATTAATTTTGCACAAATTGGTATTTTTAAAGAATTTCCCTATAGAGAATACGCTATTACGGTAGTAGCCATGGTAAGATCTAAGTCCGGGACCATGTTACTTTTTAATTTTGAGTTCCCCAGAAGCCAAAAACACCATTCAGTCATTTTCATATATATTTATATTTATATATATACTAGGAACAAAGCCCGTTGTGGTTAAATACAACGGTCTCTAGAAAAATTGTATCTATACGGTATGCTATTTCCATTGAAATAAATAAAAAAATTGTAGTATTTGTTTTCAATATTGAAATTCTATTTGAGAAAGAAAATTATTTTCTGTTGCATTTTGTATTGGTAATCTATATGTTTTATCTCCTAGTATAAAAGGGCAATAGTAGTCCCAGTTACTACTTCATCAATTATTTTGGTTCATATTTCAGCGTACCTAGATTGTGTTGAATGACATAGAAAAGATAAACTTCTAAACAAACAGTTTCCATTGCAATCTATATTATAAATGGTGAAATTATTCATTTTCAGAACAATAACAAATTTATACTTGTAGTTATTTAATTTAGTTCAGTTTTATATTAATTTAGTTTGATTTAATTTAATTTAGTTTTTCAAATATTAATTTATGATTGTAAAAATCACATACCGCTTAAAACTACACACTGCTTCAGCACATAACTTCATTTAAACGCCAACAAAACGTAAGGAACTCACAACCACAAATCCCAAATGTAAACAAACAAAATGTACACAAAGAAAAGTCAAGGACACAACAGTGCACCAATCAGCTGTTAAATTAATAACATGTGTTCCATGTGATCTGACACAGTTCAAAGGAAGAAAATGTTTATCTTTTTAACTTTTTCACCATAACTCCTAAGAAAAACATCAAACTTTCACATTTTTGAGTAAATATACATAGATGAAGCTTTCCGACAACACATAAAAGATTATTAAAATCGGTCCAGTACTCTAGATTTAGCTGTACAAAGTTTAATAAAAATTTCTCTACCACAATATTTTTCAATCAAATTGGTAGTAGCTTTGGTTTTTTGTAAATAACTTTTTAACGATGAGGAAATCGACTAAAGTGGATGGTGATTTTCTGAAAGAGAATTAAATTTCCTACAAATTACTATTAAGCATTTCTTGAATAACTGCAATAAAAGCAGCCAAAAATTGCTTTCAAATGAAAAACATGTTTCTTTAGTTTTTCGCCATAAATACTAAAAACATCAAACTTTCATATTTTTTGGCAAATCTACAGGATGAGAGCTTTCCAACGACATCTTAAAAATTAAAATCGGTCTAGTGGAACTCCAGATTCGATTGTCCCAAGATTTTCAAAACTGAATTTTCAAGGCAAATAAATTGGTAGTAGCTTTGGTTTTTTGTAAATAACTTATGAACGGTAAGGAAATCGGCCAAAGTGGATGATGATTTTCTGAAAGAGAATTAAATTTCCTACAAATTACTATCATACATATCTTGATTAACCGCAGTAAAAGCAGCCAAAAATTGCCTTCAAATGAAAAAAATCGGACAAACCCGTTTTCAATGTATTTCTTATGAAAAACATGTTTCTAAATTTTTCATCATAAATACTAAAAACATCAAACTTTCATATTTTTTGGCAAATCTACAGGATGAGAGCTTTCCAACGACATCTTAAAAATTAAAATCGATCCAGTGGAACTCCAGATTCGATTGCCCAAAGATTTTTAAAACTGAATTTTCAACGCAAATAAATTGGTAGTAGCTCTGGTTTTTGGTAAATAACTTATAAACGTTGAGGAATATGACCAAAGTGGAGGTGATTTTCTGAAATTTAATCAAATTTCCTACAAATCACTATCAAGCATTTCTTGAACAACCACAATAAATGAAGCCAAAAATTGCTTTCAAATAAGAAATTCTTAAAACCCCGTTGTCAATGTATTTTTTATAAAAAACATAAAAAAATCGGTCCAGTGAAACTCCAGATTCGATTGCCCCAAGATTTCTCTTAACTGAGTATTTTTGAAACGCAAACAAAACTGGTAGTAGCTTTGGTTTTTTGTAAATAACTTTTGAACGGTGAGGAAATCGACCAAAGTGGATGGTGATTTTCTGAAAGAGAATTAAATTTCCTACAAATTACTAATAAGCATTTCTTGAATAACCGCAATATAGGCAGCCAAAAATTGCCTTCAAATGAAAAAATCGTAAAAACCTGTTTCCAATGTATTTCTTATGGAAAAGATGTATTTTTTTATTTTTTTCACCATAAATACTAAAAAACATCAAACTTTCATAGTTTTGGCAAATCTACAGGATGAGAGCTTTCCAACGACATCTTAAAAATTAAAATCGGTCCAGTGGAACTCCAGATTCGATTCTGCCAAGATTTTCAAAACTGAATTATTATAAGAATATATATATATATGTGTGTGTGTGTGTCCGTGGTACTGATAACTTTTGACAGGGACCTCCGATTTTGATGAAATTTGGTATGGAGGTGTTAGACCAGGTCTATTTTCATGAGTTCGTTAACCAGCATTGTTGGGTTATGGGAACGGGGTTTTATGGGGTTTCAAAGGGGTCAAAAATGGGTTTTTGGCATTTTTTGACCTTAATTTTTAAAATTCATCCATTTTAACTGAAACCATTTAAAAGAGCTTAAAAAAAACAATTTGGTATTTTGAATTTTTATCATAGCATAACTGGTTACGGGGAAAATCCAAAAATGTGTTTTCCATGTTATTCTTATGGGAAATCAAGAAAACCCTATATCTTGCTTATTTATTGACATAACTTTATCAAATTTGGTATGTACATTATCTATATAAGGTTAAACTTATACTTGCTTACAAAACCCATATGGCGGCAAACCTACATACTCACCCCCATGGGTAAAATAAAAAATTGCCAGAGTTTGATACAATTTTGTGTTTACATTCAGCAATTATTGATTAACTTAGATTTTCTAACAATACCTAATGGCAGCAAACCTACATACTCGATATTATGGTGTTTTTATGGGAAAAGTAAATAATCTGAAATTCCATTGGAAATTCGCTGAGTACGCAGGTCTGCTGCGACGGGGGTATTTATTTTTCTACCGTAAATTCTAACAAAAACAATGTTCCTAATAATTTGCACATCTACATGAGGACAGCTTTTTAACGACAAATTAATTAATAAAATGGTTTCAATAAAACTATATTTTTTTCCGTATAAAAATGTTTTAAACTGAATTGTGGATTTATACTGGTAATTTAAAAACTGTAATAAAGAAACATTAGGGGCCTACACTGTATTTAAAAAAATGGAAATTATGAATACAATATTAAGAAAATGTATATCTCGCTCAAGTTGGAGATCACCGCTATAGTAGTCTGGTAAACTTTTTATACCTTTCTCCCCTATTGATTTGTCATTTTTGATAGTCCATTAGTATTCTTTAGTTTAATTTTGCATTATTAAAATTTTTGGTCTAATTCAAATGACATCCATCATAAACAAAATCGATTGCTCATAATGATTAAAAATAGCAGTTAAAAATTATTTAGAACATCGTAAAATTATTAATAATTAAATAATAATCTGTTAATAATTAAAAATTTAATCTGGTAATAATAAAAAATTAGTCACTATACTCATCTAAACATATATTATATGGGCATCAATGTACTTAGTTAGCTGCGTGGATTGTCAAGTACATAGAGCATATAGACGAGGGCCCTAGAGGATCCTGTCAAGTCAAGTGAACGATTCTATTAGTTCGATCGATTACTAAATTTAACCAACTTAACTCTTGACTCATACTATTTGTCAAAACAAGCGAAATGTTAATTATGTGTAATGGAACTCCATATTTTAAAATTATTATTGGGTATATTATATTATTAAAAGTAGCCTATGTAAGTAATATCAATATCCACAATGAAGAAATAAAAAACGAATGATGCCTATCCAATCTTTTGTTGTAAATGCTCCATCCATATAGCACTAAGGCTAATTCTGGTCCCCCACCCCTTACGGACGCCTGTACCTAGCGTTAGCCATACCAGGTTTGGTCTTTTGACAGGAGGATTTATGGAACATAAGTCCCTAATGCCATTAAGGCGGATTAGACCCCCACAGAAACTGGAATTCACGAGGCCCGTGGTACGCAACCGGCAGTAAACCCTAAAAAAATTTACAAACAGCTATGTGCGTCAGGGGTAGCACAAACCAACAACTTCTCATCTTTCTTTTGTGAGCAACGCCCCCTAGGCTGGAGTGCCCCCCGCCCAAAGCCAGGTGCCGTGCATGCCGGCAACCACTTGCCCCCTCGAATCAAACCGAATATCCGGACTGGCCGAAACCAGGGGCTTGAACCGGACACCCCAGTTCTCTAGGGGTAGCACACTTTGAAGTACAAGGCGTAACCAGTAATAATCATGCCTATGGTAATAATGATGCCTAATGTGATAAGGTAAATAAAGACCTTGCACATTCAAATAAACTTTTATTTCCTTTTTAAAATAATGCCGTTAAGGTACTATACAAAAATCTACTTTTATGACACTATAAGTAGTTAGATTTGGTCACTTCTGGCACAGGTCAGCTGCCCCGGAAGCCACGTGCCGGGGCACATAGCTTCCGGTCGTATATTAAATGAGGGGAGGTATGCATAAATTAAAAGTTAGTTCAAAACTGAAATTCAACTTGATAATTGGGTTACGGAAAGTATGTCAAGGTCATCCCGAGTAAGTTTTAAAAAAGCCTATCCCGCTAGCACAGGAAATAGTTCTGAGAGTAAAACTACCCGGTGATAGCGGGATAGGTAGATTTAAGTTTTGAACTTTATTCGTAAAAACAAATACAATCAATGTGCAAAAACAAATACAATCAATGTGCAATACAAGTTGAATTTTTGTGATGAAATACGGAGTTGTAAAAGCAAACGCCGACGACGAGGATGAGGTAAAGGCAGAGTCCCCAGATGACGTATTTGACAAGTTTGAAGAAACGTAATATCTCGAGTTGTTTTTCCCGTTCTAATTGCAAACGTTTAATTTCCAATTTCAATTTTTCTTCTTTCATCTTTTCCTCTTCCATTCTTGTGACGAAGGAAACTTCATCCATCATATCCATCATTAGTGTTGTTTTTTGGTGTTTGAAATTTTGAAACAAGTGATGTTGATAGTTCAAATGTTGGAGACGGAATGAGAAGTGAAAGCGAGGAACGTTAGTTAAACGAAGAAGTGGTGGGGGGAAGTTGAATTACAAAGAGGTGGTGGGGGAAGTTGAATCACAATGAAGTGGTGGGGGAAGGAGGTTGCTCACCATTTGCTTCCGTACTTGTTGTCGTGTCTGATTGTATAGGTGTAAGTGGAGTAAGATTCAGCAAACTATCTTCATCAGAACTTTCAACCTTATCACAAATAGGACAGGCGTAAGTTATTTCCAGATTCATTTTAACAGTGTTGAATTTACTAACAATTTCGTGTAAAGTATTAAATATTTCTTGTAAATCTTCTTTGGAATTTACTTCGAAACTAGAATTCATTCGTGCCAACGGAGAGTTGTTCATCGTGCGAGAGTCGATGATTGAATGAAGATCGGCGCTTATTTGTCGGTGAGCATGAGCTTGTTATTAAGTAAATAGCTAAGTTCCTCTTCTTCGTCTTTCAATTCAAATATCTTAGCTGAAGTAGTAGTCGTTGTTTCGTCTTCACTCGATGGTGAAGAAAATTGAAATATCCTAGCTGAAGTAGTAGTCGTTGTTTCATCTTCACTCGATGATGAAGAATCACGAGGACGTAAATAGTGAACATCAAGTCTGATCCATCTCATAGGATATCTATCCATGACAGAAAGCAAATTTTGAAATATTTCCTCCAATTCTTCTCTGTCAGTTATTATATGTTGAAACTTGACGAAAGGCGATCCCATGTTGTTAGTTAGAGTGTTGGAAGTGAAATAATTCAATAAGATACAAAACTTAAACTAATGGTGGGGGGAAGTCTAAAAACCAATGGTGGGGGAAATCTCAAGGTCATCCAATTGAAGTTTTAAAAAAGAGTTTAAAACTGAAATTACACATTCGATGGTTCTACAGGATCGGAATACCAATCTGATCTGTATTTACATCTTTTTATCATATGTGTACAAAAATCATCTTGATGAGACTTGGTGCGTTGACAATGAGCTAGATCGAGAGGATGAAATTTGAAACATCTTTGAGGACAGCATGTATGAAAATATCTTGATTTGTAAAATTTGAAAGTTCGCAATTCCGGTGGCGGTAGTTGTTTTGTTTTGCACTTGCAGTAACAAGATCCAAAAAATTCACATTTAGTGCAAGCTAACCCGTCCACCATCATTGGTCCTAAATCTGTACACTGTTGTTCACAACAGTAACGAGGTTCGTACTTGTACTTTTGGTTTTCCATGTTGACGCTGCTGAGTCCAGTGAAAGAATAAGAGTGTATAGTGTTGAATAGTCAGTTTTATGTACTACAAAAAGTGGTGGGGGTAATTTCAAGGTCATCCAAACGAAGTTTTAAAAAATTATACCTTACTAATGTAAGGAATGTTTATACTTAAGAAGTTTATTTCTGTTTATCTTCTTCAGACTTTGTCTGTTTCTGTTTGTTTTCTTCAGCCTTTTTCTCTCTCTCCGCTTTAGCCATAGCGATAAGTTCTTCAGTCGATAGTGGATGTACTTCAGGAAATTTTAAAATTAATTTAGCTTGATATCCTTCTTTAGTTAATATATTTAAATCTTCAGTCATTTGTTCAACGGTGTTGTAATCTTTTCCATAGATTTTTCCATCAAGTTCGATCATCATTCTGTATAACATCTTTAAAATTAGGTGTTGACGCAGCGAGAGTCGGGAAGCGAATGATTAGTTACACAACTATCATTCCCTTTTTATCAACTTGACATTGATCACGTGATTCCTTAGTTTTATTTGTTAAAAGTTATTTAACATTGGTAATACTTGTGGAACTTGATGTTATGTTGACCAGTCGGCGATGAAGATGTTGTAGGTTGTGTAGAAAGAAATACTTCATCATCGCAGTATTTTGTTTTAGTAAACATCCTTATATTAGTAGCACTAACATCAACAGTTAAGTGATAACCACCGGTAAGTAAAACTCGCATTTCGTTGGTTAAATCTTCAAGTTGTTCAAAACTCGTAATGGTGTTGGTATCGTAAGATGCACACTTGACCTTTAGGGACATGTTGAAGTTTTGTATTTAGTTATAGAGAGCGAGATGTGTACGGTACGAAAGCTAGTCGTAGACTGATGAATTTCACAAGTTGATTTTCACTTTTATTATCACACAAAATTGGGTCAAGGTCATCCCGTGGAATTTTTAAAAAAAGCAACATATTGCTATGTACAAAGACATAACAATATGTTGCTTCTTTTATCTTTTTTTTTTTGTTTTATATCATCTTTATTGAGAAACCATTACAAACACATATATTTACAATGCTATGTACAAACTAGTTAGTAGAAGGTGTTACATGAATAGTTAGTTCAGTTGAGTTGTTTCCACTCGGTCCGTGTGAAACCAAATAGAGTGCGCCGGGTTGAATAACACGAAGATCTTCATTCTGTAAAAGTTGTACAAATCGTTTCGGTAGGAATATCTGAAACTTCGGTTCGTCACCAACTGTATACGGCGCCTCGCTCAATGTGCAATTAATAGCATCACCAACTGAAGTGTCCATCTTCTTGATTGTATGTATGATGTAATGTTTTTCTTCTTTTAGTTCAGAACATCTCTTCGTCGGTAAGATTGTTGATTTTGAATGAGCGTTGAATTGATCAACCAAATTTTGAAGAAAGTTCTGCGATGCCATCTTGATGTTATTGTTAATCTTCTTGTTAATCTTCTTGTTAATAATAATGTCCGTCGGAGATGTTGTCTCTTCGGAGGTTCGAGTAATACTCATGCTGCGTCATG
This sequence comes from Neoaliturus tenellus, assembly GCA_030545055.2. Taxonomy (NCBI): domain Eukaryota; kingdom Metazoa; phylum Arthropoda; class Insecta; order Hemiptera; family Cicadellidae; genus Neoaliturus; species Neoaliturus tenellus. The sequence goes on from CM061533.1 coordinate 110,865,893, forward strand.
GTAGCGCTCTCACTTTTATTACCGACATTACCCCCACCATTCTGTTGAAGGAAATTATTCAAGCGGTAGGCATTCTTCAAAGCGCACTGTGACCTTCGATGTTTAAAACTCTTTGATGAAATACAAAGTTCATTGAAATAGCATTGGAAATCTCTATCTATTATTGCATTTATCACTTCGTTGCTTGTAAATGATTGTATCCAATTAGCTTTTTCCAATCCTCTTGTGTAGATAGTTTTGAACTCTTTGCAGTAATGATTCATAATGTGCGGCATCATGTTATAATTAATAAAACCTTCATCCCATCTTAAGTTGTGAAAATGTTTGTACAACCATTTGTTTGTAACTTTCGCTTTAGTTGTTAGTCTATTGAATGGTAATGGAGGTTTGAATAAGTAATGATAAACTACAGATGTGTTCATATCCAAAATTACTAATTCTTTTATAATAAAATTTCCATCATTTCTTCGAAAAGCTTGAAATTCAATTATACCTTTTTTAACTTCCATTATATGTGGCGCATTAGAAAACGAAACCCGTTTGTTCATGATGAAGTCTCGTCAGCAACTGACTTGTATTACAAACACGATTGTTCTTCTTTAACTTCTTGCGCTTCTTCGTCGATATTAAAGTTGGTGTGATAGTTGTTCAATTGTCTCCACATATCCACTTCTTGAGGTATTCGATTAAAAATTGAAGTATCCACGGGACCGTATAAAATTGGAACGAAAGGTTGTCTGTCCAATGTATCGATTAGATAGTCTTTGATTATTGCACTTGAAAATATTAGTTGTTTCAAATATCTGGTGACGGGACCGGTAGTACAACTTAAAGTGTAAAATTCTTCTTTAGTCAAATGTAATTTTACATCATGTCTAGTTAAATCTCTGAAGCGAACCATTTGTCCCCCACGATGTTTCACTATATCAACTTCAATATTTGATTCCAATAAACTTAATCTTGTTCTTCTTCCAAATGTGTTGTTACTCAAATAACATTCCAAAAGATGTAAATGTTTCATAAATGATTCCCAAGAAGTTTCAATGAATGTAACCATTTTATTTCCATGATTTAAAATAACAATCGGTGAATAATCCAATGATTTTAAAATTCCAACTGAAATACTTTTCGTCATGCATGATGAAATGGGGTAGAAAATCCGAAGAAATACTTCTGTTAAAATATTAGTTGTAATGTTAACTTCAACCTTTTTTCTTTTTACTTCTTTTTCAGCTTCTCCTTCTTCTTTTTCTTCTTCTCTCTTCTTATGTTTGTTAAACTTGAGGAACTCGTCCATTTCTCGTTCAACTTGTTTTTCTATATCTGAACTATTCTCATCCATTAGAGGTGTATTTTCTTCTCCGTTAGTAGAACTCATCTTGCGAACGATGTTTCCCATACGACGGTCGAATATAAAATGAACTTTCCACTCATGATTTTCTCTCTTTTATGTTTTTCGTGAAATCCTTGAAATTTATACAATCACATAAATGTTTGTTTTCAACTTGTTTTTCACAAACGAAATTCTAACCTCAAAAACTGAAGCAGATAATTCTAACCTCAAAAATCTGCAGTCGTTGTACTAATTCTTTTTAAAGTACATTCTTCACAATTCCGGTCAGCGGTGTGTAAGTAACTATTTTATCATGTAGAATTAGACAGTATGCTGAAGTTCCATCTGCTACTGGTTCTTCAAATTCCATTTCAATTTTTATATCCACACTTGATGATTTTACCGATTCATTTTGTTTTGAACAATCGATTACAATTATCGGAGCCTTGGAATAATACTGGTCAGGCGATAATAGTGGTGTATTAGTCTTTCCATAATATGACGATTGAAATCTTGCATACATATCGTATAAAATGGAAAAACGTTTTTTGCTGAACATGACATTCAAATTGTCATACGGAAAGAATTGAGAGTTTAAGAAAACTTTACAATTCTTTATTTTACAGTGATCAAATTGACCGGCATTTGCAGTGATAACATCTTTTCGCTTAGTTTGAAAACCGAGTATTATGTACCTTGCCCGTTCCAAATAAGTTGATGTCTTGACGGTCCATGTTTGTCGTTCTGTCTGAGGTAGTGTAGGATATTCATGGAATTCCCAACTTCGGAATGGCATCACAATATCACGGTCAGACTTTAACTTTCTCAATAATACGATTCTATGTTCATCGGCCAATCTTACATGAGGTACTCTCCAAACAACTTTATCCAATTGTAGTTGCCATTCCAGTTTATCTTCCGTAGTTGCAGGGTCTGCAAGTATCAAGTCCTTGTTAGTTGAAGATCTGAGTAATACCAATTCTTGTTTGACATTTATTATTATTCGTTTGTAATCTTCAGCGAATCCCAAAAGCAATCGTAAGGGTACATGAAAATCAAAGTGACCGTTGGAATCCGGTGTTATAGTGTCTTTATCAGGGGCAACCCATCCGGCGGTGACTATTGAATTCTTCTCATGCGGTGTTAATGATGTTAATCCTTTCAATGTCGTTGTTATACCAACCTTTTTTGTCGAATCAACTGTCACCCCTGATATCTCATATCTTATTTCATCAAAAAGATATGCCATCGGGTTATTTATAAAAGGAACTGTTGAAGCAGTTTTTCCATCCAATTTTAATACCCGTCTTTCAATGTACAAATAACTTTCACACGGTAATGTGTAAATATCTTGTTGTTGAATGGGAATCCTTATTTCATCGTTATTGTTTAATTTTGATGAAGTGTAAGGGTTGTGCGTGTGATATTCCTTCTCCCATAGTGTTTCGTCGAATGTCGGTCCTTGAGATATATCCAGGATATCCATCGTTGTTAAGTTTCAATCCAATCTTCTGTAGAAAACGAATGTTGTCCGATGTTAACTCTTCCAATGTCGAGGAGCTACTGAGCTCCCGACTCTTCCGTTGCGGTTTAAATGATAATCCCATGTTGACCTTTATGTTGCCGCTCTGATGTGTATCCGTATAGTTATCGTTTCTCCTCTAAAGTCAACACTAACACCGTCTTGATCCAATATGTTCAGTACGATGTCTGAAATGAAACTGGTGTTTAACGGTAGGTATATCAAGTTTTGTGGCTTCTCAACAATTTTAAAACCAGGAGCCACTGTTGGATAAAATGTATGTAAAATATGCTGATTCACTCCTTCTCTATACGATCCGTGTATAATATTACACGTTACATCGATGCTATTGACTTTCAATATTGTAACAGTTGTATCACCTGAATGAGTAGTTCCAGGAGTTAATATATTCTTTTTTGTATCTGTAAATCCAAGTAAACTGCCAATGGAGTTTTTGAAACTGACATCGATATAATATTTTGAAGTTATTTCTGCTTTTAAAGTATTATTGTTTCCTTTAACGGTGATATTTTCTTCTCCGAGTTGTTTTTGTAGTAATTGGTTTATATCATCGATTTCATAAGCTCCAGTAGGAAATGTAATTATTTTCAATTCTGAGTATTTTCCTGAAGCATCCTTAGTTTCATAATAATGTAGTAAATTGTTCTTTCCTTCCGTTACATTGGGAATTGAGTTGTAGGTAGTTAAATCAAGTAATGCCGCTTCCCATAATCTTTCCTTGGATAGACGCAATGCTGGGAACAGCGTACTTTTCAATGTGGATGAATTTCCACTCAGTGACACTGTATACGATGACATCTTAAAGCTGACTGACACTCTTCGCTAGAAACTCCAAACATAAATGCCCACATATTTCAGTATTGTTAGGTTGTTCTCTTTTGTAATTGTAAAAAATGTTTTTGGAGTTTCGAAAATAATGTTGCAGTTCTTTCGGCGGTGGTAGATTGCCAAAACTGTCAAAGTAGTAAACGGTTTGTCCGAGCTTTTTATAGCATACCCAATGAGTGCCTGGACCATAGGTGAAATCCAAATTTACTATTCCAGTTTCATTTTCCCATATTTTAGTTGGTAATGCATCTTTCATAAAAACTCCTCGAAAAAATGGTATTTTCAAACATTTTACATAATCATTTAACTGATGATTTGTTAAGGCTTTATTTGGAATTATCAATTGATTCTTCTTATTTAGTACACACGGTACGGTCTTAGGTATAAACCTGCTCCGTTTTTTACCATTGACCAAAGAGAAGCTTTCTTTACTGTTGCTTTACGAGTTCTACGACGTCTCTTCTTAATGTTTCCACCTCTTTTGGGAGCTCTTCTCTTTGCAGGTCTTCCTCTGCGACGTCGTCTTCCAGCACCAAATTTAGCTTTCGTCTTCATGGCTGTAGTTACTGCCCAAGCCGCTGCTTTTTCTGCAATACTTGCGTCACTTGATTTTACTCTTTGCCAAGCTCTTTCCGCTAGAATTTTATCCGCTATTGATCTATTTGTTGAATCTTTACACTTTGAATATGCTATATCGTGTTCTTTGCAAGCTTGATCTAATTTATTAATTCCAGGATCTCCTCTTGCTAAACGTTTTGACAACTTAGTTCCAGGTCCACAATATTGATAACCTCCGGGCAGATGTAATTCGTATGGTAAAGCGTCTATCGCTCGATTCACAACAGCACCAATTGGAATCCGTCTGAGCAGGGATAATGCAGCTGATGTTAAACCACGTCCTCTCTTGCCGCTGTCTTGACGACGACTGAGCGATACGGTCTTCATTATGCTGTTTTATGTAACCAACGTCTTCACTCTATGAAATACTTTATGATAATGAATCCTTTTTTGGTGTATTCCATACTTAAATATTCATAAGTTTTACTAGTATCTATCAATGATTTCATCTTTAATCCATTGGTTTCTCTGAGAATCTTCGATTTTATTGTGTTTCATCGATGCATTAATCAAATGATTATGCATATCAATAACTACATTACCTACAAGATTCATTACATACTCTACATTAGTAGCATCTTTGTTACGTGTAGGATTATCAAGATTTGTGATACGTTTACCATTACATGTATACACAGATGGATCGTTATTAGAGGTTGCTATAACTTGATTAATAGTAGCAACATCATTCGGAGCTATTCCTGCTGATATGTTAGATATTCTTCTATTTTTTCCATCATATAAGTTATTTATTTTATCTAAAACTATAGTTTGTTTCACAACAACACAATCATTATCATCTTTACCAGATTTTACATGGGTTAATCGTCTACCTCCACATATAAAGTTAACACCAGTAGCTGATAGTTGTGGCACTTGTGTTAAAATAACAGCATCATGTTCTTCCGTGCCTAAACTTATATTTGACAATCTTTTATTTTTTCCATCCCACTTGTTATTTTGTAGTTGTAGTAAGGTAAACTTTTCACTTCCTTGCACAAACTCATCACCTTTCTTTGACACCACCTGATTTTGTTTAACAAAAGCGGATGTTCCTTTCTTCAAGCTTTCATTCATTTGTCTCACAGTAGCAGCATCCGATGGAGTTGAACCATCTTTCAGATTGGACAACACTTTTCCATGACAATCAATAACAGCACCATTATATAAAATACAATTATCTTTAATGTATTTAATATTAACACCATCACTTTCTTCTTTAGGATATCCAATATCGTTTATAGTATATTTATAGAAGGAAAATCCATCTTTTTTCTTTTCTGGTATTACAGAATGCAAATAACGCTTATTGATTGTATCTGTATCCTCGGTTGGATCTGCTACATTAGTTATTTTATAATTTAAAGCATTGTACTTTTTTCCACTTTTAGTCTTTTCCAACAGTAAAGCGTATTCCATCGCAGATAGAAAATAGCCTTTATTAACAACATCTCCATTGTTGACTGGTTTTGCAACATTAATAACCCTGTGAGATTTTGCATCATACAGTTGGTTGTTGTCGAGTTTTAAACTTGTAGATGTTTCCTCCTTTACTGTTTTTAAATTTGTTGCATCTCCATCTTCTTCTGGATCCTTAACAAACTTTAAACGTTTATTATTTATGTTATAGTCACCTTCGGGTGTTTGCGGTAATCCACTTCTTTTTCTGTTTTCTCCAACTTGCACTCCTAACGCGGAGTATCGTCCGAACTTGTCGACGCTCATGTTAGAACTGACACATTATACGCCTGCAACTCTTATATATCCGCGGACAATTATACGATTATGCCGCGATTCCTGAGTTCGTCAATCAGACCTACCCATTCATTATTTAAACCTGTATGACCGGCTTCCATGGCTTCATGCAATAGTCTCATTCTATCAACCAATTTATTGATGTCGTTGTAGTAAATCACATTCGTATTGTATAGATTTTTCATCAATCCTTTGCCAGATGTTGAAGTATCTCCTTTACTCTTTTTACCATGTTGTTCAAGAAGTGATAAATCCATAAGTGATAAAGATTTTCTTTTCAGTGGTTGTCTCACCGCTGGTGCAGTACGTAATGTTGGCAATTTTCGTGGAGGAAACAACTTTTTTATAACAATGTTATATTTTGTTGCACGTGAACGATTAATCATTGCATCCTTTAAGTAGTTTCTTTTATGAGCGTTAGTATTTTGTAGAATTTCCTTAAAAACACTTAAATCTTTGGATGAATATCTTAGTGGTATGTTTTTAAAAATTAATTCATAAAGTCCTTTTGTTCCTTTATATTTATGCTCACCAATAATGATGTAATCGTCTTGTGTTATTTCAAGCTTTGAATCGCCGATCTTTAATTCATTCCCATCAATTCTTGCTCCGTATACGTGTGATCTACTCAAATTCGGGTTTGATTTCATGTCATGTAGCATTTTCATTATATATTTTCTTCCAAGAGGTCCATGTTGTAATATATCGCTACTCAATTGAGTTAAATTTGGAATAGATTGTTCAGCTTCAGGTATTGGCTGTTCTTCTTCCTTTTCAACAATTGGTTCTTCTTCTTCTTTTGTTTCTTCTTGCTCACTAGCACTTGTATATGAATCATCATCTTCTTCTTTTTTTAATGCTTGTACTTCTTGTTTAGAAACTGGTAGTAAAACATCTCCTTCATAACGAGGTTTACCAATAGTTTCTGATATCTGTTTTAAAGGTTCCGTAATAGGTTTAAATGTAGTCTCTAGAAATTCTTCTCTTTCACTTAAACCCATCCTCAATGCACGATTCTTCATCCTAATAGAATCACTGAGTGATTTTATTTCTTTTAATAGTTTTTCTTGATTCACCATGTTTACACTGTGAAGTTCAACGTGTAACTAGATGTAGCATCGGTAGTTCAACGCATAAATACAAATTTATCCAACCCTATACGATATCTACCATTTTTAATATCTTCTTCCTTCATAATAACGAGAAAGCCATATTTCTCATTCCATGCTTTGCCACACATTTCTTTAAATTTCTCAAATGGCATATCCGCATTTACATGATCATTGTATATATGCTTTAAATTTGTTTCATCTTGCTTGAAGATGATCAACATATTTGCATTGTCTCTTATGAGTTGTTTTGGAATCTTACTGTATGTTTGACCAATATAAATGCTATCGATATTATGATGTCTTCCCATAGCGAAGTAATTCCTTATAGTGTCGTGATTTTCACAAGACACATCGTCAAAAATAAAAATAGAAAATGGTTTTGCTTCATTTGGTTGCATAATTGTTTCACTGGCATTAAACTTGTAGAAATGCACTTCAGGTACACTTGCAAGTACTTTATCCAATAATTGATATTTTGGTTGTTGCAATGATTTTGAAAAAATGTATATATTGTTAAAGCGCAATCCTTTAGGATTAGTTATAAGGTTAAAAACAACATTTGTTTTTCCACAATTTGAAGGACCAGTTATTAAACATCTTATTGTATTTGGTAGTAATTCACCATGTTTACCATGATTTAACTTATCATTGTCAACCGTCAATTCATCAATATTATTGATATTAAATCGATCTTTTTGTTGTACAATCTCCATCTTGTGTCAAGGTTGAACACACAATGAGCTATTAAATTACTATACCAGGTCTTTTGAAGGAATCCAAGAGTCTTCACTTTTATCGAATCCTAACCACCGGACTTTAACCATGTCCTTTTTCCTTTGTAAAACCTTCTCAACAAGATATACATCACCGACTGTTGATTTCAACAATTCATGTCCGTAGAATCCACCTTGAAGTAATTCACCCTTGTTATCCTTTAATAAGTAGGTTTCAGGTATAGTTGGTTGCACTTTATAAACTGTAAATACTTCATTAGTCCAATTTGGTAGATATCTTTTACTAAATACACCTTTGTATTTGCTTATACGAACTTTATCGTTGACTTTAAACTTTTTTGGTTGTAACTTTTCCAATTTAGGTGTTGTATTATTTCTGATGCGTTGTAATACAACCTTAGCATTAGCGCTGTTTACCTGGATAGGTTTCATTCCGATGGTACGATGATATTTGTTGTTATACTCTTTTATAAGTTGTGGTAATATGTCATACCACACGTATGATCCTCGTTTTGAAAATTGTTTGTACATCGCTCCTTTTAATGTTCTATTGAATCTTTCAATTATTGAAGCTTTAACTTCAGAATTTGTAGAATAATGATTTATTTGATATTTCTTCATTAAAGCTCCAAAGTCTTTATTAAAATATTCTTTTCCATCATCGGTTTGTAGATGTTTGATTTTGAATTTATTTCTTTGTATCGTTGTTTCCATAGCTTTTGTAACACTTTTACCAGTCTTATCCTTCAATGGTAAAGCGTCAGCTATTTTAGTAAAACAGTCTATAATTGTTAAAATATATTTAAATCCTTTATTTACTTTACTGTGCGGTATCATTTCAATGAGATCAGCTTGATACAGATCATTCATTCCCTTAATAATTGTACTTCTTCTTGGAAATCTTCTTCTTGCTGGTTTATGTAGTTCATTTACAATCTTGTCCTTCACACTTTCCATCTTCAGGTGTTGCTTGCACATCGCTTGTAAAAATACTGATCCGTACAACAGTTCTTTCTCTTTTATATAGTTTGAATATAGGTCAAGGCCATTTCATATTAGTGTAAAAAAGAGGGAACATGGCATTGGGCTTGCCATGTCCCCTCTTCTTTACGGAAAGGAAAAAAGGAAGAAGGTAGAGGACGAAGAATAGGTTTACTGGTCGATAGGGTTTAGAGAGTAATGTCCAAATGGCAGAGTTCTTATGTTGTCTTCAAGGATGTATCTCTTGTCATCCTTATAGCTCAATGCCGATTTGGTTTGCTTCACACTGAAAAGACGATGGTTGAAGCTTCTTATGGTGTTAAATGTTGCAGTTGTTTCAACATTTTCAAACAAACATCTTTTATAATGTTCAAACTGTACGTTCTTCTTCAGGAAAGAGGTTTTTATTCCTTTGGCTTTCTTCGTGACTTGATATTCGTTCCTTTCGCTTATGTACAGTTGAAATGAATATAGTTTGGACATTAATGCTACAATTTCCATCATCGGCACACCATTTGTTTCATCTTTAAATTTTCCCAATACTTTCTTGTTTCTGTCGTAGTCGTAATTTGGATGGTCCTTGGGATAATCGGAAAAGTCGAAATCATCTTTATACATAAAAGTGCGTAGATCTTCGTACATGTCATTTGTTTTAATCCAGTAAATTAGAGCATCCGTATCCATATATGCAATACCAATGTTCTCTCTTCCATAATAGTTAACCATCTTCTTATAATGAAACTCGTACATGTGTGTTTTGGAAATATCCAAGATTGACATTCCTAGATACAAAGGACGATCCATTAGAACTGACTTCTTGTTCATGGAAATAACAACTAGATTTTCATTAATAATTACAGATGAACCAAAGTTTGGTTGTTGCACTAATTTCTGTAGTTTTACTGGATCAGTTACCAATTTGATGTCCTTATGTTTCCTTTTGTTTTCCAAAGTCTTGCCAAATATTGCGTTGTTCATTAGTTTGAAGAAATCTTTTTGAAAACTTGATGTAGCGGCGGCTCTTCTTCTTGTGTTGTTGTCAATGTACGGTTTTAACCAACAAGATTGAGAGAATTGTAGTACTCGATTAATTTTTTTAATTCTCAATCCCAAGTCTAAGGCCTGTTGTATCATCCAGTAGTGTCCAACATACCGAGACTTGTTAGTTAAAGTTATCAATAATTTTGGCCATCTTCCAGTTGGAGAAATTTCAGTCTTCGGAAGAAGTGGTAAATCATAATGTTCGTCGTGAAGATGTTCGGGATATTCAAAATCGACGTCGAATATGTAACCAGTTTCTCCATATTTCGGTATATCCATTATGTTTCCAATTGATTCTGGGTCTATCCATTTGAAATTATCATATGGAAGGGGATTCGACATTGCCCATCCGTACAAGTTATTTGCATCAAAATAACCCAGGAATGTTGTTGGTTTTGATGCATCATAATCGGGCAAATATTTATTGTTCGCCTTGACATGACGTGTTACACTTTGCGTCAATCCTCCTCGAACTCCTGATTCTAACATCAACACCATATCTATATCTGTAAGAAGTTGTATTTTACAATTTGTTTCTTTTAACATGGCTTGCCACGCTAGTCCAGGCGAAGTGTACGAATGAAGAGGGTCTAATCCATATGACGCAAAACACGTATTTCTAAATTCTTCCATCACATCACATAATAAAGTCACATCTAATTTAACGTAGAAATCTGAATATTCCCCCAATGTTCTAAATCCTAATTCGTTCCATACTTTGCATGCATGATCATAATCCTCTTGAGATACATCCATGTCGTACAGTTTACTTTTAAATTCTTCTTTTGGAGGTAGTGATGTTTCATTAAATCTTTCTAAACTGTCTATGTAATCATATGGGAAAACACCTTTTCGAAGTACCAAATCCAGTTTGTCGCTATTTACAATCTTCTTTGTTTCGATTAAATCTTGTTTCCTTAGGTTTTCAGAAAGTTTAGACAAACTCGACGGCAAAAATCGGTAGGAGTCCAAGAATCTTAGTTTGACATTTCCAACTTCTTTGGAAAAACTTATGAACTTCTCTGAAGTTTCAGCTAACACATCGATTTTAAAGTCGTCTCTTCCTAATTCAGGTATTATAAAATGAGCGTCGTACCCACTGAGATTATGCAGAACCACAGGGATAAATAGTGGTAAACGATAGCTCAAGTTGCATTTATTACAAGCAGCACCCCTGTAATAACCTGTAAGGTGGTCGTGATCTTTAACTTTATAATTCTCAATAGTAAAATCATTTTTGCACAAGAAACAGTGAGTCGCATTTTCATGTTGAATTTCTTCTTCCTCGTCCATCGGTTTCATTGGTACAATATTTGTATATAATCTTTGTGTATTTCCAGCTATTGAATATAGGTGATCAAGAAATATTTTTTCCGCATTTTCACCACGATATACTAGAGGTTCTGAAGTTAATCCATATCTGTTTAAATGTTCTTCTGATAATGTTGATTTGACCATTAAACAAAAACTGTTTGGTTTGTGCATTTGATACTTTACACTTTTTCTTGCTTCACAATTTTCATCTTCAACTGGAACAAGTGTTGATTCAAAATCCGCATACACAACTAAAGGGATACGGTATTGATGATGAACCTTTTCAAACGTAACGAATGCTCTGTTTTCCGAAGGTAAATTAATCTTTGCTTCATAATTATTGTTACATAATCTTTTGTGCTCTTGTAACCATTCTCTTCCTTGTCTTCCTTCTCGTTGAAAATTAAAACATCTCTTGCAAATTATCTTTCTGTGTCGAGCTTTAGAAAGTTGCTTGTTAACAAGACGATCGAATTGCTTTATGTACACATAGTGAGACACATCTCCTCGCGTTAGTAGTAGTAAATCCGTATGATCTGGTAGCTCTTCTTTTGCAATTCGTAAAGGATACACTTTGTTTGAACTATCTAAAGCAAAAACATTAATAGACGTGCCGGGATTTTTCTTTTCAAATTTTGATATATCTTTTGTAGAAACGGGATATGTTATTCCTTGAAAATTGTACCTGTGTCTTGCATCTTCATATTCTTGGTTGGGTCTTTGTGGATTTATTAATACAAACTTTGACGTCATAGCATAGCGAAAACATTCATTATCTTCATTTTGAACATTAATACAAGATTTTGTATTTTCAATTATTTTTGGCAAAGGAATGTAACTAGATCCCATTAGTCCATATCCGTGTTTGTGAACTCTTATATCTAATACTTCAATAATTGTAAGACTCCATCCGGATCCTCTTCCTTCGTGTTCCTGAAGTTTAGTTAATATTTCTTCTATACAATTCTCGACTATTGAATCAATATTTGAACTTTCCATGATGGTTCGGTTTTTTGTTATGAATCCTCTTGGTGATAATTCTTCTTGTGCATTTATAAACATAGCTTCTAGTAGTAAACCAAATTTAAGAAAGTTCAATCTTTTCAATTCTTCTTTTAAAGTTTTACTTACGATTGGTTTTGCTTCTCTAATAAATTCTTCTAAGTTCAAGTTTTCATTTTGAATCTTATGATGCATTACTACCTTACCGGGTAAAGCAAATACTTGTAGATTCGGTAAAGTAGTTGAAGATGTTGCTGTTATTTCTTCTTGTTCTTCTTGTTCTTCTTGTTCTTCTTGTTCTTCTTGTTGTTCTTGATCTTCTTCTGTGTTGTTGTGAATTAGTTCTTTATGTATATCTAGTAGAATTTCATCGTGAAACGATTCCGAACATTTATCGCAATGATACATGTTGACGATGTTTACTCTTCGAAATTTCGCCGAGAAATGAAATGGGCTCTGACGGTCCTGCTTTTATAATGGTTCCCCCACCACTATTTCATCATCATCCTCTTCTTCTTCTTCACTATCCGAGGAAAACAAACGTCTTGGACGAAACATTAATCTTCTACTAACTGATTGTTCATTTGTGTTCTCTATTCCAGTTGGGGTTTCAGTATGTACTTCTTCATATTCAAACGATGATGAAGATTCTGACATTACTACATCCATATCCAAATTTTCATTCTCCACATCATTTACACTTCCTACTTCTGATGTTGTTAGATCTACATCCATATCATTTACACTTTCTACTTCTGATGTTTCACTGTTATTATCATCTTCTTCCATATTAAAATCGTCTAGTTGAATTTTATACAATATTTCAATAAGAGATTTCCTTGGATAATCGGTGTTGTCCACAGGAGCCATTTCAAGTAAATGAGGAATAACTCTTTGTGATTCGGCTTATATGATATTTTGATAAGTATGTCAAGGTCATTTTAGATTAAGCGAGAACTGGGAATAGATCACTAAGCGGCATGTTATTTCATTACCACAAAGTGATCTATTCCCCATTCTCTAAGAAGTGTTCAATCAATAACCAAAGTCCAAATCCATTTCCTTTTTTTTTTTTTTTTTGTTTAATTTGAATCTTTTGTTACATAGTTTATTGGTTGACTGTTTGAAATTTCAATGTGTCGTCTTATTATTTGTTCCAATTCTTCTATTTTTGCTTGTTTTATCATTAGTTCTGTATGTAACTCATTAATGTAATCAGCTGCTTTATCCACCGTTCTTGTTCGTATTTCACCTAACATAACACCAGGAATCAATCTCTGTAGTCTGTAAAACTTAAACTTTATTCTAGACTCTCTTGCCTTAGCCATTTCCCGAAGCCTTTGTTTCTTATTGTCTTTACTTGTAGTCAAGTCCATACTCGTGACAAGTTCGCTTTCAGAATAATTCGACTATAGTACACTCGTCTTTTATACACTTTCCCCCACCACTTTCAATTTCCCCCACCCTACTAATATAGGTCAAGGTCATATGGTATTAACGCGAGAACGAGGAATAGAGCACTAAGTGGCATGTTAGTCCATTACCACAAAGTGATCTATTCCTCGCTCTCTATTCTACATCTAATTTTTTTGGGTTTTTGTTATTTTTATCTTTTTTTTTGGTTTTTCTGGGGGAATGAGTGTTTGAATATTACTTGGTAGAATGTCCATTTTTCTTCTTCAAATCTTCAATAGTTTCCAACAATTGTAACAAATATGCGTTAGTTTTTTCTAAAGTTTTCAGTCTGCTACATCCAACTTGAATGGAAGGCACTATTAGTTGCAATTTTGCAAATTCTATCTTTTCTTTCTCTCATTTTTAGGTTTTTCCTTAGTCTTGCCGAAGATGGTGTTATAGGCTCGTACATACAATCTGGATATGGTTTTGACATTTTTAACACTGATGTTGAAGTACAATGAGATACTTGCGACCGTTGAGCTTGATAATAATTTGTTGTTGGAGCATTGCAATACATCTTTGGTTCTACGTTTTGGTGGCAATCTGTAGTTGAAAATACTGGTGTTGCAGAAGGATCAGTCATCTTTCACTGTTGTCGTACAGAGTGAACTCTTTTCTAAAGTTTTACTTCTTTTATCACATTTCCCCCACCACCGACTTATATATTCTTCCCCCCACCATAATTATTTATACTTGTTTTTTCACATTTCAAATTTTATACCATACTTCCAATACGACATCCGCATCTTCATCTTTTAAGTATTTGACAAATTCAGGACTTCTCGACGATACATTCGGTCTGTTTAGATAGCTCATCACCTTGTGATGGCTTTCTTCATTTTCTATGTAACAATACACTTGCATCAACTTGTTTTCTTCCTCTTTCGATGATATGAAATTTGCAACAGAGGTCCACTCTTCATATTTAATCTTAAAATGGCGCACTTCGAATTCCATGATGTTTCTTCTAATGCCGCAACAATAATAAAACTCTCTTCAAACAACCTGCATTTATACACGTTCCCCCCACCTAGTTATAACCCCCACTCTTTTCCCCCTCTCCTTTATATGTGGAAGGGGTATTATGGTTTGAATGCACGATACTTAATAAATTCAAACAAACACTGTGCACAAATGTCGCAAGTGTTATTACACGTTTCGAATTTCATTATTTGACCTTTTACAAGATGAACTAACCTACCTCCATCATCTTGGAATTGTTCAAAATCTGAAACAGACGCTTTTCCACAATCATGACACATTTTTGTACCATCTTTAAAAGTATAAGCAAGATAGATAGCAAATCCATAATTGTCTTTCTTAAATTCAATGAGCATTTCACGAATTGCTTTAGGTATTTGACACTCATTTGATCTCATAATGTAATGGTAAAGAAACCCATTATTGATAATTTCTTGTAAACACAGAACCAACAACCTATCCATCGTGTTAGACTTATACTGATAGTTACATCTAAAACCTTTTTCTTATATGATTTTCCCCCCACCACTTTTATATAGGTCAAGGTCATTGGATATCAAGCGAGAACTGGGAATAGATCACTAAGTGGCATGTTATTGTATTACCACAAAGTGATCTATTCCCCATTCTCTAAGAAGATTGTTAATAATTTAGATTCCTAATATTTCTTTTCCTTCTTCTTCACCTTTTTGAACTGTAGTATTACCAGACATGTGTGATATTAGTTTCTTCATTTCTCGATTTTCCATTTCCACTTTCTTCAATTTTAAATCTCTTGCTTCGATTTGTAGTTTTAAATACTTGATGTAACTTCCAGCCCAGTGTAGGGTTTTCAATTTTGGTGCTCCCATTGCAATTCCAGGTATTTGAAATTGTAGTCGATTGAACTCCATGTTCATATCTTGTCGGTCTTGTTTTTCCTTTTCTAGTCTTTTCAATCTTTGATTCTCCCTTAACGAAGAAGTTGGATCACAAGGAATATGACGAAACATTTTGGTCAACGATATCTCGAAGAATAAGCTTCTACGCAGAAAACCAACACATTTATGCACTCCCCCCTCCAACTTTAGGCTAGTGGTGGGGAGAATTACATTAATTTAATACTTATTTCCACCGTTACACTTGCTCCATTTTCAAAAAGGTATCTGTAAAATGGTTCTGGATACTGGTATATTTCACGTCCTATATTTTCCTTAAGAAAGTTGAAAGCTATTCTTTTCGAATAGTCATTATGATATACTTCTCTTAAATTAACAAGAATTCCATCTTCCAGAAATTTCACTTGAATCATTGGTATTTTGCTTACATCATCTTTGTCTATCAGAGGTAGCCTGTAGGTGAACGTATTTGGTGGTAAACGTAAGGTTCTATCAAGTCGAGAACAGAATATTTTGAACAGTTTTTGATCATTGATTGCAATCTCATGAATACCTATCATTTTATAGTACGAAGGTTCAAAAGGTACAGCACGAAACGTTTTTACTAGACAGTTACTCGAAGAAGGTTCTGTAGGTGCGTTAGGATTGAACATTTTTAGTCGATAGTTTCCTGACGAATAAGCTTCTACGCAAATAACCAACACATTTATGAACATTCCCCCACCAACTTTAAGCTAGTGGTGGGGAGAATTTTCCCCCACCACTTCTTCAGAATTAATAGCTTCAATTTGAATTACAACAAATATATTTGACGCAAATTCCCAAAAAACTGAATATGAAACAGTTTCTTCCACATCTTGAGATTCATTTTGTGTTTCAACCATTTCCATCATTGAAGGTTCTTGATCAATTTCTGTTACTTCCATCGCTTCTTCTACAGGATTTTGTATTGTGTCGGTTGTTTCAACTTCATCTTCTTCTTGAACTAACGTAATATTTCGTTGTCTCACAATTTCAATTAATTGTATAAAAGAATTATCTCTAGGAGACATTATTAACCATACATGTAGCTCCAACAAATGCTGACTTACTAATGACAAAACTCTCAATTTATAAGACTTGTTTGAATAATAAAGTGGGGGAACTACCTTAGTCCAATTCGGATTCGGATTCAGAAGACAATAAAGGTGATATGGGTGAATCCAACGATGAATCTAATATAAATGTATCAATAGCTTCCTTAACTATATCTTCGTCACTATCGTTTATCATTTCTTCAAAAAGTTCTTGTTCAAACTGTACCATTTCTTCTTCCATCGTGGAATCATTATCAGTTTCGTTATAATTTTCTTCTATATTGTCTTCTTCCATTTCATTTGTATTAATATAAACATTTTTAACTTCAAAATAATTAACAAATGGAGTATCTTTAGACAACATATTTGTTCACCACTTCTTTTACCTCGAATAACAAACTATGTATCGCTTACTTAGTCTTATATACTTCTACCCCCACTTTTTTTGCACAACGTGAAGGAAGGTGGGGAGAGGATTTTGTAGCTATTCTTCTCTATCTAGGTTATATTTCATTGCTAGCACATCTACTATAATTTTCTGCTTTTCAACTTCATCACGAATAAATATTGTCCAGGGAAATAGTTCATTAATATTGTTGATTGTTACTTTTATATCATACAAAAAATCAATATGTCTTAGTAATGAAACAATAACAATAACTCCTATCCCATTGTTTGCCATAATTGTTTCTTCAATTTTAATACGCAAGTTTGTTATCAAACTCCATCCTGAGAAAAGTTAGTGCTTTTTGATGGTTCGATACTGGACCCAGCTGCCTTTGGTCATTGGGCTATTAATTAATGATCCTGACAAATAAAACAGCTGATATTTGTCAGTAACAAAGCTACACCTCATCGGATCCATCACAATCATCACACTCATCCCTTCAGTCATACTCACCTTAAAATACGCACCACAGAGTGCGTCGGTGTTTCAAATAAAGTATCTAAGTATCTAAGTATCATATATTAATATCATTGGCTATAAAACCATCAAGTCTAGTACTCATCTTGACGGTGCAAGTACAGACTAAAAACCTGGAGGTTCATAGTCCGCCTTTTATGAGTTTTAAAAATGGGGAAGGGGAAGGAATAAGGATTGGGAGGGGATAGGGTGGGGGTGAGGGAAGGGTAATGTGGTTATTAGACCACTTGTGCGACAAAGTAGCCACCAATGCTAACTTCGAGCTCATAACACTTCATAACATCATCCTGCCAAGTCAACATACGTTCTCTAGTATTTGGTGTTACACAGAAGAACCTACTGTCATTATACACAATAGCTGAACCAATTATAACATTGAATCCTAAATTTAGCCATTTGTGTGCTTCCGTAATAAATCTTTCTATTGTATCAAAAGGAAATTGTTCATCGATGTAGATTGGTCTCATTTGTTCATCAAGTTCAATTACATCTTCATCTTCACTGTCACTGCTACTATCATTTTCATTGTCACTGCTACTATCATTTTCATTGTCACTGCTACTATCATAATAATCTATCACATCTTCTTCAGGCTGTTGGAAAACATCAGCAATTTCGGAAGGATTGAAGTTTTCACTATGGTGAGGAAGCATTTTAAAGCAAATAATAACGGCAGAGACGAAACAACAAGTGTGGCGCGTGAAAGCAGAATGAAGGAGTGAACAATGCTTGCTTCGCTTTTATAACGATATGCTAATGAGAGGGGTAAGAGGTGACCCGGGAGGTGGGGAAAAAGGAAGGAGAGGGGATATTTATTTTAAATAATTTGCATAACTTTTGACTAAAATAAGATAACCAAATTCTTCTTTTACTAAAATGTTCGTCTTACATAGACCTTTTCAATGATGTATCGCTTGTCGTAATCGATCAAACCATTATCGAGTTATAGCCATTTGAATTTTCGGGGGGGGGGGATTTAATCTCCATTTTTTATGGGGGGGGGGGGTTCCGCTTGGGTGCTCATGCGGAACTGATCTTCTCACGAGATAGTCGTTGTGTGATAATGAAGACAAATGTTCATCACGCCGCGACCACTAATTAACTCGCATTTGCGGTGTTCACATCTTTCCTACTCATTACATATACGTTTCCTACTTCATTATTTCAAGACTAATTAACTTGCAAAACAACAGTCTCTGTCTTTGAATGCTGATGAGATTTCATTAGGAACCATTCTTTGCACGCTATATGAAGCTACACTGGCTATGCAAGTCAGAGCGGTCATATAACTGTACAACAACCTCTGAAAAGTAGGTCACGAGACTTAGAGTGTTAAAAAATAATGGGGGAGAAACACAACGCTATAACGCATTGTGTTTCTCCCCCATTATTTTTAGCAAAATTTGGAAAATCTATGTGAATTTACTGTTTACGTCCCCACCTTGTAATACGATCCTTTTTATCCCTGAGGAGAAAGTCTTGAGAACTTAAATTGTTAAGTCTCTTCTCTTTACACAAATTGTCAGGAACTTTAATTTTATATTTATTGCCGTTACATTTTGCCAATATGTGTTGGTGGTCAACAACACTTAGAAAAAAATATCTCAAACCTTTCTTAAGCCTCTCTCCTCTGACGGATATTATTTCAGGATCGTCTTCAACAGTGGGGATTTCTGTCAGTTGTGGTTCGGAAAGATGTTTTACGATATGTACACGGCAGAAACGTTCGTTCTTAACACATTTCCTACCACAAGCTGATCCTTTCTTAATTCCCCTAGCGAGCACTTCAGGGCAAGTAGTGGGACGGCTAAATGCCCTACGACGCTCTTCTTTTAATAATTGGAAACGCTCTGAAGGAGCAGACTTAGGAGATTTATTTTTAGGATAGGCGTGATCTTTAGGAATAGTAAGTGGTGGGGTAGGAGGCAATGGTGACAGTGGAATGACAGGTGTACTAAGACAATGAAGCAAGGTTTCAAATGAAGGGGTATTAGGACGAGGAGCTGGCTTCTGCGGTGGTGGCATGTTAGTTGAAGGCGGTGTGGAGTCATTTGAAGACGAAGGCGGTGAAAATATGCTGCGACGTATGGTATTGTTGGCCGGGGGAAGAGGAGCTCCAGAAGTTGAAGGTTTCGAGTCTAGTTGCTTCTTATACCAATCGGGAGCATTTTTCAAGCGAAGAGTTTTCTTGACTGGAGTTGAAGCCGTAGTAGAAGTAGAAGTTGAACTTGTAATAGAAGAGCAGGCTGTAGTGGAAGTTGTAGTCGGCAGGGATGACATCGTGGTAGTTCTGTTCGCAGTTCGCAGCTTAACGTCTGGAATCAGAATGAAACGATAGCCGTGGTCGATGCGTCTTTTATAACGGTATGCTAATGAGAAGGGTTAACAACCGTTAGGTGGGGGAAGGTGGGAGAGAAGGAAAGAGAGGGGGTATTTATTTCAAATAATTCACATAACTTTTGACTAAAATAAGATAACTAAATTCTTCTTTGACTAAAATGTTCGTCTTACATAGACCTTTTCAATGATGTATCGCTTGTCCTAATCCGTTAATCCATTATCGAGTTATAGGCATTTTAATTTTTCCGGGGAGGGGGGGGGGTTCCGCTTGAGTGGACACGGGGGGGGGGGTCGGTCATTGACCCTTCCGAAAGTGGGTCAAGGTCATTTAAGACTTATAAAGAACCAAGGTGATGGGAACAGTAGTAACTGTTCCCACCACCCTGTTTGCCTAACGGTTCCCACTCCCAACCCACTAGTTACGTTCTGCGAGGGACATCGACGCAATTTTGTTTGGCCCGTCCGGGTCCATCCGTAACGGGCCGGTCCGGGTCCATCCGTAACCGTGAATTCGAAGGGAAACTGGAACACCTAATGCAGAAACGCAACTCTAACACCCACCCAACTAATCCCACCCATCATATTCCTAAACAAAATGCAAAAACCTAGTCCGCAATTTGCGGATGTCCCACCCCTTCTAAGTGAAGTTCAACGGAACTTCTGAATTTACAGTTAATCTACCCCCTATCATCTAGCTGAAAGGCAAAACAACAACATTAATTATAAATACCAACACTTAAAACTAACAACACATCATTATTAAATATCAAATAATTCAACACAACCAAATACCATCATTATTCTTAAAATTAATACACCTTTAACGCTAAACACAACTTATAACTAACATCGCAATGCGCAAATTAATTCTTAAATTAAGTGCAACTTACAACTAATATTTACACACACACACATACCACATTGCATTAAAGAACGCAACGTAGTATAAGAAGTTCAAATATATATAGGCCTACTATATATTTGAACCTCTTACCGAGTCGCCAACGACTTTTCGCTATGAAAACTCGTTGACGACTGACGCGAAAATCGGGCTTGTATCGCTCCTCGGGTTTTTGAGTGGTGGGGGTAATTAATGCAGTGGTGGGGAAATTGTTTCACTCCAGTACGGTCTTCAATCCACTCCAGTTCGCAGCAGTGTAAAAATGAAACGAAGGAGTGGGGGTGGCGCATGCGCAGCGACGTAAAATCCAAGGTTTGAGGTTAGAACTTTCCGTGCACAGTAGAGCTAAATTGAGTAATACAGGACTCGGCGCATGCGCAATAGCGAGGAGTGATTCCGATCCGGAGAACTCGTTGCATTCGCAGCAGCGCTAAAGTGAGTAATACAGACTAGGCGCATTCGCAGTAGCGCTAAAGTGAGTAATACATGACTAGGCGCCGTAGCGTGAAGTTGGCTCACTCCAGTACAAGTTATAGCAGCATAAAAATGAAACGAAGGAGTGGGAGCGGCGCATGCGCAGTGACGTAAAAAACCAAGGTTTGAGGTTAGAATTTTCCATGGTGGCTGCCATGTTTAATTCTGTTTCATTCAAACAATAGTAGTTCATGGCTGGCATGGGATGTGAAGTGTGGTAATTAGATGGGGTTAGCAACCGGTCGTGACCGGCCATTGACCGGTCATCGACCCGGCGGGGTTCCGCTTGAGTGAACACTGGGGGGGGGGGTTCCGCTTGATTAGTCACGGGGGGGGGGGTTCCGCTTGATTAGTCGGGGGGGGGGGGTTCCGCTTGAGTGAACACGGGAGGTTCCACTTGGACGCTCATGCGGAACTGATCTTCCACGCGATAGCCGTTATAAAAAGGAGATTGTTCATCGCGCCGCGACCATTAATTAACTCGCATTTGAGTTGTTCACATCCTTCCTACTCATTACATATACGTTTCGCCAACTTCATTATACAAGTCTAATTGCTACTAACCTGGAGTTTCATTTACATTAGCACATGTCGTCCTGTTTGAATCACCTTCGCGTGCTCGACGTTATATCTCATTCATCAGTCTTGTTCTCACTTCTACACGTCTGACATACTTCTTGTGATGGATACGCAATGTTTGAAATTGAAACTTTTGCGGACACAACATATATTACGAAATAATTACAAACCATCGGTTTCAAAGACTAAAACAAATTTAACAAAAGTGAGGAAGAAATTAAGTTTTAACCCGTTATACTCTGTTAGAACTTCGCAGGTTCACGTTGATGATAATGTTATTCACAACATTTTGCGTTCGATGTTACGTTTCCACAACTTCGAACTTGTTACACCTATCGACTGTGTTCAACAGGTTTTTCTATTTCATCCCCACCATTCTTTATATAAGTGCGCTCACGACAATTCCTGTTTCATTCTTCTATACGCTCTTCGACCGACAACTACTCCACTCTAAGTTACACTGCACGAAGATGGATACAAACCAAGAACAAGTACAAGTTCACGAAATATCGTCTACTACTCACCCGAGGGAGAATCCTCCGAGAACTTCGCCTTCACCGAATCCACAGGACCCTGTCCAAGTTTCGGATGTGTCTTCGACGGCGAGGAATGATCTTGAAGCTATTCTTCGGTCGCTCGTCGGTTTCGACTGACCTGTACGACGATCGCCGTTAAACTGAACTCTTAGAAGTTCAGTCTTTTTTAAAACTTCCTCCGGATGACCTTGAAGCAATTATCCCCTCTCCTTTTCAACTAACTTCTACTTTTGTTCAACTGTTGAATTTCAGTTTTGAACTAACTTTTAATTTATGCGATGTTTTAGTTGAACCCGGTTACTTTATGCGCACATTTTGTTCAACCCCAAATTGTTGAATTTCAGTTTTGAACTAACTTTTAATTTTTGCGCAGATCTACTTCAAACGCTCACCCCACCTCCTCGCCCCTCATTTAATATACGACCGGAAGCTATGTGCCCCGGCACGTGGCTTCCGGGGCAGCTGACCTGTGCCAGAAGTGACCAAATCTAACTACTACTATAGGATATAGGTATTTAAAAAATTTAGTCAACTAACTTTATTTGTCAATATACAATGGTGCCGTAGTTTACTGTTTGCAAAATGAAAATTTACAGCTTTACTGAGATCAAAATATCTATTCCTTTTGTAGATTAAATATTTTTCGATTTATAACTGGCAAAAAACTAAAACTACTATTGAAAGCCCAATCATATTTCTTTAACCTCGATGAGTATTCATTATTATTCATTTATTCAATAAACCGACCGGATGCAGCGACGGATGGGGACTGTACTGAGCGTATGCCACGATATGCACAGATTCGCGACCAATATGCCCAATATTTATGGAGTAACGCAGCCGACAGTGAG
Source organism: Neoaliturus tenellus (assembly GCA_030545055.2). Lineage (NCBI taxonomy): Eukaryota > Metazoa > Arthropoda > Insecta > Hemiptera > Cicadellidae > Neoaliturus > Neoaliturus tenellus. Next base: position 110,889,153 of record CM061533.1, read on the forward strand.
GGTGGGGTGTTAGAGGGGAGGCGCACGCGCACTACCGCCCTCCCACTCCACCCCTGGCAGTCGAGTCGCGATCTTTACCCCGGCAGCACCCACGTCATCTACCGCGTCACTAGTGACATCTATCCTGTTGTGCTTCTTGATTTTGGATATCATGGAAGGTAAAGATGGCATGGGGAAGCGTGTTTGTGGATTTTTTTGGTCTGCTGTGATGGGAAGACAAAAAGAAGGAAGGGCGTAACCGCTGCACGGAGCGGTTGTCATAGATAGCGTCTGAGTTTATTTGACGCCGTAGAATAAAATTTTATATTCACCTCGTGCCGACAGTTAATTTTTTCATTATTGCACTTTATACATTATGAAAATATGTTTGTTTTACTAGATGACGCTTGTGCACATTACTATTGTAATTCAAATTTTTTATTAAGAACTAAAATTACAGAACAAATATTTAGTGATAGTGATATTATTATGAGTTTGAGTTTATTTCTAATGATTATTGAAATATTTTCTTAAAACATGATAGCTCAAACACTGAGGTAGAAAAATAAACTAGCTAATGATTAAATTGGGCTAAGAAAAATAATACACAATAATTTTATTGAAAATATGAAAAAGGTTTTCTTGTAAAATTTTTTGTAAACGGATTAATGATAAAACTTTACAATCAAATAAATATTTTAAATTTTCATTTAGTAATGAGTAGTCAATTACATCTAGGAATTAATATTAGATTGTTTAACTACGTATTTACCTACTGGGAATAAAGAAAAAAAACTTTACAAAATTAAATAAATTATTATGTTAAAATAGTTGTATATAAAAATATTGAAGACATTTTGTATTGAACCAAATACATTTTTATAGTTAATTTTCATAGAAATAATTAGTAAACAAATTCTAATATATATATATATATATATATATATACAGGATTGAAAAAGTCTGGAGGTGTTCTAACTATATTATATTTAATTAATGAAACTGAAACATTGTAAATAGGTTTAGGGTGTTAAGGCCTATTTTCAAAAAGGTTATTGACATCAATCTTTCAAGAGGTTACGATTCACATGGAGTCACGAAAAATCTCATATCTAAGTATTTACATCAAATTATAGGGCTCGCAGAGAACAATGTCGCATAAACGACCTTAAAAGAACTAGGTACTAAGAAGAAAAATGGCAGGCAATTAAACTTTATATTAAAATCCTTATTGGCGAAAACAAAACAAAAAATGCAATAAATCCCGATATACTAAAAATGTTTAGGTCTGATTTATGGTAAATTGCTCACGATGCAAAGCTCTTTAAAGTGATGACGTAGGCCAATGAAGTTTCCATGACGTCTTCAAATAGGGATGTCCCCTAAAGAAAGTCTTTTAAAAATCTTTATTGGTCCAAGTACATGATACACAATTTTAAAGGCCTTGGCATTCTGAGAAATTTGGCACAAACCCAAACTCAAAAGGTCAAGTTTATCGGGAGTTATTGCATTTTTTGTTTTAGGCAATATGATTTTAATGCAAAGTTTTATGGAATGCTATTATTTAATCGGTCGTCTTTTTTAGGTAGAGTTTGCGGAATTATTCTTAACAGATACTTTTAACTTGAAGTACATATTGACCTATGTTTTTTTGATATTTTTTCTGGCTTCTTTTAAATTCAAAGGCAATAAGTATTTTTTTGAAATTTTAAATTTAGATTAGTTAAATTAGTTTGTACATTTTTAGTAATGTTAATCAAATAATTTTAAATATATTATACCGTTTCCGGCCTTTTTCCTACCCTGTATATATTGTGAATATTCAAGCTAATCCTTGAATATTGCAAAATATACCATGTAATCAATGAATTAACTTTTGATATCATTGTGTGTAAAGTAATTTATTGTCATTAATGTAATTTATAAATCTGTATTGAACAAAAAATAAAATTGTACATGTGAATCTTTCTTTTTAGTTTACAATACATTATATAACCATTTAATGTTTCCAAAAATTCATAAAAAAATATGTCCAAAGTGACATCAAATGTCTTTAAATTCATACCTACTGGCTTATTAGGCATACAATAAAAACGTCAAATTAATTTTTAAAATTTATTTGATTAAATGAATAAAATGTTCAATGTTGAAAATTTTAAATAAATCCACATTATATAGTTGTTTTATTGCATAAAACATGTTTTATTTTAAACTTTGACGAATAACTTAGTAGTTAAAGCAACTGGAAAAAGGACGGAAAACACTTCGAATTTTGATCCCCCAACGAATTTATCACAAGGGCAGTTCTGGCGTCAGCATTCGGGGATGAAACCGAATAAATTTGAGAGAAATTGCCGCCAGGGGAGTTGGATCAAATGCTCCAGCACCGACCAACTCCATTCATCTGGAAAATGATAATTTCATTTCTAAATTCTGTTTCGTTAAATTTGACATAACTATCCTCATTCACAACATTTATTCAATGTAAATTGAATCTAGTAAGTTATGTTAGTATTCGGTGCAAAATTACTTATTATAAATGTTTTTTTTTCTTTTTTTTTAGTTATAGATAGAACAATTAATTGAAGATATAGAGGTCTTTTCATAAATTCTGTACTGATTATTAATATGTCAAATTATATGAGGTGATTTATATTTTCAAATAGGTTAACTGTCATCGTCTATACTCCGCGTGATAAACTGCTCCTTTACGTTGTATAGCATAGGGATAGTTAGGCGCAATTGCTTTGAAGTTCGTATAAATTTTCAGTGAATTAAAGATTATTACTGTAATGACACGCAATCTTAGTGGACAAAAAAATATCAACCGATTTTTTGAATATAGATTATATTTCATAAAAGAATAAGATTAACCAAAAATTAATCCACAAAATTATTTTTAAAATAAAAAACTTCACATAGTTTATTCCTTTTTTGTTGATAAAAAAAAACGTTTCAGGCTAAATGGTAGTGCTATTTCATCCCATATATTTCTTATTTTAAAGATCATTTCAATGAGTACTTTACATACATAAAAATAACATACTTATTTGATAAAATATATATCCTGCAAACAGTATAATGCTGGATGAGAATGTTAATACCTATACCGATATCCAAGTAAAGCTAATATAAAAAGGTAGCTATCCTAATGTTGAAGGAATGATCAAAGCGGACTTCTACATTAAAGAAACCGCAAATATTACAAAAATACTTTCATAACTTAGTTCTCTAATATTGCGGTCTTCGAAACCCATTAACTTGATGACTTTGCCTTGGAGCTCCTTCATTGAGTTTCCAGACATTGTGTAAAATACCCACAAGCTATGTAATTGTGAGCGACCTGGTTTCATTTCAGTTGGTGTATCCATTCATTCTTCAAAGTTATTTAAGAAATTGAGAATGCAATCTTCTTAAAGTTCTTGGAAAATTATTCCATGTAAACAATTTAATTAAAATGTTTTTTAGAAAAATACTTCAGAAGTTTAATTTGTTGTGCAATTGAAACTTGTGTTGACTTGAGTACTGAGTAGATGTACCCTGTGATTTATGTTTACAATAGCAATATTTAAATTGAAAAAAATTATTCCTTTCTTCTTAACACTATATAAAAAAATCGAATTATTTTATTTAAGTAAAACTTTATAAACATAAAACATTTAAGTGACATACATTGACTATTATTAATATTACTAAAATGTTAATACTAGTGTTGTTTTGCTTAAAAGAGATTGATTTAGTCCAACTATATCGTAGAAATGCTTCAATTAAAAATTTATTTTTTTATTCACATAAAAATACGATATACTACATTTATTAATAAAATTGATCTTTGCAAGTGGCTTTTGAAGTGGCTCTATACTTATGGGGGTCAAAGTATGCCTAACCCTTTAGTTCACAGTAAAAATGCTAAAACATGGAAGGCTTCCAGACGGTAGTAAAGTAAGAAACTGAATAACTCATGCGTAATAGCCTCTCTGGGAGCCTCGCAACGGCGAAACTCACTGCTCGGTGCCCCGGACGCGATAAGTTCTTGATGAAATTCTTAAAGAAAATGCATGTCCTACAGTCTGTTATTTTGTGTAAAAAATTGAGGTTTTTCCCAACGCATAATTTTATAAAATTTGTATATAAGTTTTTAACGTATAAGTAACTTCATCATTTATTACACTTTATCACAGAAAAGGTTCATTATTTTTGTTTCAATTTTTTTACAAGTAATAAATAGCTTCCTTAAATACTGTCCCAGAAACTAAAAATGTTTCATGATTTATCACATAGAAATAAGTAATAAAATTTAACAGTTTTTCATATCCTACTGTATAGAAATTA